>JANHFO010002301.1:133557-147933 GCA_032468095.1 Pareas carinatus | reverse complement strand
TCTATCTATCTATCTATCTATCTATCTATCTATCTATCTATCTATCTATCTATCTATCTATCTATCTATCTTTAAATTTTTATACCGCCCTTCTCCCCGAAGGGACCTAGGGCAGTGTACAGCCATTTAAAAACATATTTAACATAACAAACATAACAAAGACAATTTAAGAGAAAGTTTTAAAAAAAGTATAATATATATGGCTAAATTTAAAAGACCACGAAATATATCCAATTTCGGCCAGATTTAAAATTTAAAATATCTAAAAATTTGTATCCTCTTAAAAATGGGGAAAGGCGTGATTAGGCCAGATCAGCCTGAATAAAGAGGTGGGTTTTTATAGCATGGCGGAAAGCACAGAGGTCTGAGATAATACGAATCTCTAGGGGGAGGTCATTCCATAGGGTGGGAGCTGCCACAGAGAAGGCTCTCCCTCTGGTGGTCGCCAGCTGACATTGTCTGGCTGACGGTACCCTGAGGAGGCCCTCTCTGTGGGAGCGAACTGGTTGGTGGGAAGTATTACCTGGTAGAACGTGGTCCTGTAAATAACTGGGTCCTAAGCCATGGAGTGCTTTAAAGGTCATCACAAGCACCTTGAAGCGCACCCAGAAGCCCACCGGCAACCAGTGCAGCACGCGCAGGAGGGAGGGGCACATGGGCCCTACAACTGGGCCCCATAACCCCCTGTGCAGCTGCATTCTGTACCAGTTGAAGCCTCCGGATGCGACCCAAGGGGAGCCCCATGTAGAGAGCATTACAGCAGTCCAGACGGGCTGTGACGAGTGCCTGAGTGACCATTCGCACGACATTGCAATCTAGAAAGGGGCACAACTGGCGTACCAGGCAAACCTGGTAAAAAGCCCCCCTGGTGACGACTGCCACATGATCTGCCAAGGAGAGCCGTGCATCCAGGAGGACCCCCAAGCTGTAAATCCTTTCCGTGGGAGCCAGGGTCTCGCCCCCAATAGCCAGCGATGGAATAAGCTGGCTATATCGTGGCACCGGCAGCCACAACCACTCAATCTTGGAGGAATTGAGTCTGAGTCTGTTGCACCCCATCCAGATCCGCATGGCCTCCAGGCACTGGGAGAACACCATGACGGCATCGTCAGGGTGGCCTGGGGTGGAGATGTACAGCTGAGTATTATCAGCATACTGATGGTACTCCGCCCCAAAGCCACAGATGATCTCACCCAGCGGCTTCATATAAATGTTGAACAGGAGAGGTGAGAGGACTGACCCCTGCGGCACTCCACAAGTGAGGCCCCATGGTGTCGACCTCTGCCCTCCTGCCAACACTGTCTGCGAACGGTCAGAGAGGTAGGAGGAGAACCACCGAAAAACAGTGCCTCCCACTCTCAACCCCCTCAACTGGTGCAGCACGATACCATGGTCGATGGTATCAAAACCGCTGAGAGGTCTAATAGGACCAGGATAGAGGAACAACCCCTATCCCCGGCCGTCCAGAAATCATCCACCAATGTGATCAATGCCGTCTCCATGCTGTATCCAGGCCTGAAGCCGAACTGGAGCGGGTCTAGATAGACAGTTTCATCCAGGTGCTGGGGAAACTGTCAAGCAACCACACTCTCTACAGCCTTCGCCATAAATGGAAGGTTGGAGACAGGACGATAATTATTTAAAACAGCTGCGTTCAGTGAAGGCTTCTTGAGAAGGCGACGCACCCCGCCTCCTTCAAGGCGGTTGGAATGACACCCTCACCCAAGGAAGCATTCACAATGCCCTGGAGCCAGCCTCATGTCACCTCCCGGGAGGCCAGCACCAACCAAGAAGGGCATGGGTCCAGTAAACATGTGGTTGCCTTAAGTCGCCCCAGTATTGAGAAGTCTTGTGAAAGCGTAAGCCCTCTTCTTTTGTAAGTCCTTCCCATTAATTCTACTGAAACTCTGTTTTTAATTTATCAAATCAATAAATAAATAAATATCCAAGGGAAGCTGGAGAGTCAGTGAAACTTGAGGACATTTTGTGCATCCCTTATGGATACAGAATTGATCATCTATTTTCCTAAACAGGTTGCAGCATTGCTGAAGTGTTGCTTCTGTTGTCTTGTGTTAACCAAGACTTTTCAAGCTTATAGTACTGTTCTCTTTCTTGACAATCTGCTTCTGCTGGGAATTTGGAAAAATGCAAGAGAAATCCTGCTGGGTTCGAACAAGCCCATGTAGTTCAGCATTCTGTTTTCCAGTTTGTGGGAAGTCACAAGCACAATGGGAGTGCTGCAGTTTCCACCCACTTCTGTTCCCAAACTAATAGTGTTGAAAAATTGACTGCTTCTAACGCTGGAGTGTCTTTATATCCAACATAGCTAGTGGCCATTAATGATGTCTTCCATATACTAAGCTAATGCACATATTCACATATACAAGGTCTTTTCTATTGCCCGACCACAATGTTATTGATGAAAATCCTCCCTAGACTGTAATAATTGCGGTTCTACCACTTAATTCTTCATAAAATCCATACCCTGGATTTGCTGTCAGTATGGATATAATCTCCCGATTCCTTGTTAAAGCACCCCAAAATTGGAAAACAAAGAAATATTTCTTGATTTATATAGTAGATGATACCCCTTTGACAATCTTTCTTGGCAGTTTCTGTTTCAGCAACTGGAAGTAATGAACTTCAGATGGGACTTTACAAACATGATTAAAGCAATTTACTCTCAGCAATTAGCGAAAACAATAGTTAACAGAGAACTAACCAAGAGTTTTGAGATAAATAAGGGCAGGAGGCAAGGATGTCCAATTTTTCCATTATTGTTTATTTTGACATTAGAGATCTTGAATAGAAATGTAAGAAATGGCATGGAAATTAGAGGATTGAAAGTGAGAGGGCAAAGCTATAAATCACAAGCATTTGCAGATGACTTGGTATTTATTTTGGAAGAACCAAAAATTATAATACCTATACTGATACAAAAGATAGAAGAATACAGGGAGGTGGCAGGACCCAGAATTAATAAATAGAAAACAAAAGTTATAGTCAAGAACATGACAGAAAAACAAAGAAAAAATTAGTGGAAAATATGGAATTATAATTGGTAAAAAAATAAAGTATTTAGGAATTTATATAACAGCGAGATGTTCTACTTTAAAAGAAGGTAACTGATAAACTTTTGAATCAGATCAAGTGTGATCTGGAAAAATGGAAAAACTAACAGTTATCATTGTTAGGAAGAATAGTGACAGTCAAAATAACATTTTACCTAAAATATTATTCCTATTTCAAATAATATCAATAAGACTGGGGGAGAACTTCTTTGAAGAATTGAAAAAGACAATTACAAAATATATATGGCAAGGAAAAAAAACAAGAATAAAATTGAAATTACTACAAGATAGTAAAAATGGAGGTGGTCTAGGACTACCGGATTGGAACCTATATTTCCAAGCATCTACACTGAAGTGGATTAAGGAATGGATTCTATTAAGAAATAAGAGATTATTATATCTATAGGGGTTTGATTTACAATTGGAGTGGAACACATTTCTGTGGTATGATAAGAGTAAGGCCCATAAATATTTTCAAAATCATTATGTAAGAAATGTTTTGTGCAAGGTTTGGGGAAAAGTCAAAAAGAAAATATATATAAAAATTCCAGAGTGGGTCTCCACAATGGAAGTTTTTGTGCAGCCAAGCTTGGCCGATATAGAAAAAATTTGGACAAATAAAGACATTTTAGATGTGGAAGGAAAATTGAAATCTAGACTACCACTGGAAAACTAGAGTATGGAAATTACATGGTGGTCATATTTGCAATTAAAAATAGATACAATATAGATGCAAAAAGAGAAGAATTTGAAATTGGTATGACATAATTTGATGAGTTATTATTGTCTAACGATAAAAAATTAAATGTAAAAGTGTATGATTTTTTTGTTGAGCAGGAGAATGGAAGATGAGCAAGTGAAAGAGACTATGATAACTTGGGCAAAAAAATTGGATATCCTATTGATATTGACAGATGGAATAGTTTACGGGAAAAGAATTTAAGGATAACAAAAGCTGTTTCATATAAAGAAAATTTATATGGGATGTTTTATAGATGGCATATGACACCATTTAAATTGTTCAAAATGTGTAATTAAGTGTCTGATAGATGCTGGAAGTGCAAGAACAATCAAGTAACATATTATCATATGTGGTGGACGTGTACATATCCTGAAAGATATTGGAAAAGAATACATAAGTGGTTGCAAGAAATGACAAAAACCAGAATAAATTTTAAATCTGAAATGTTTTTGTTACTTATTGTACCTGAAATTTTTTATAAGCAATATTTGTACTTGATTGGACACGTACTTACAGCAACTAGGATTGTTTTTGCACAGAATTGGAAGAATGAAGAAATAATACAAGATGAAGAAATCATAAGAAAAAATGTGAAATGTACGGAAAAGAACAGACTAACATTATTATTGAAAGATAAGGAAGATACACTACACTTCAAGACATGGAACTATTTTTATAATTGGTTGGACAAGCGATGGAAGGAGTAAGTGTGAAATTGTATTAGCAAATGTGATAGATATTATTGATATAGTCTTTGAATGTACTACTGGGTGATTATTTTTAACTGATCTATTGAAGCACGTTGTTTTATTGTTATGTTTTGTGTGCTTGTCTTGTTTGTTTTTGGAAAATAAAAATTCTTTTTCATAAACAAGGTTAATGCATATATTCACATATTCAACATATTTTCAATTGCCAGACCACAATGTTATTGATGAAAGTCCTCCTCAGACTATAATAGCTGCTATTCTCCTGCTTAATTCTTCATAAAATCCATAGCCTGAATTTTCTTTCACTATGGAATCTCATGATTCCTTGTTAAAGCAGCCCCGAATTGGAAAACAAAGAAATATTTCTAGATTTATATGGTACATAATACCCAGTCTTGACTACCTCACGTTGTCTCATCAGACAAATCAAGAACAATAAATTTTTACACTTACTTAAATATTCACTTTGAAATGGGCGATGTTTTGACAATTTTAAAACTGAAATCATCATGTAAACACCATCTATGACTTTTAGGCAAACCTAAAAGCTATTGTATCTCTTGATCTGGAGCATTTGCTATTCTTTTGTTTTTCTTTACTTATAGTTTGATTTGCCTTTAGTATAGAATTCTCCCCCAGAAATAAGTCACATTCTGACGATTTCTTTAGGGATGGAAAATGTTTTTGTTTCTCTCCAAAACAGCTCAATAGGAGTGACTGTGGTTGGTGGACACATAATATTTGGAAGGGAGAACAAAATACTGAGGCATTGAGCTGTTTTGAGCAGGAACAGTTTAATTTCTCATGGAATTCAGTGTTGATGATCTCCAAGGATACTCTTCCATTCCTGTCTTATATCAATGGCACTTAGACCTATGTACTGCTTCACAGTGCTTTATGGCCCTCTCTAAGCGGTTTACAGAGTCAGTCTATTGCCCCAACAATCGAAGTCCTTATTTTACTGACTTCGAAAGGATGGAAGGCTGAATCAACCATGAACCAGTGATAATCGAACTGTTGGCAGTTGGCAAAATTAGCTTGCAATACTGCATTTTAACCATTGTGTCACCACGGCTCCTTAAAAGTGAATGGAAGATTCTGAAGGAAACTAATTGTACTTAAAAACCCTGTTACCATATCTACTATGCAAAGTTTAAAGAAGTCCATTCATGACAATCAAAAAGAAAAGAGAACCAAGTTTTTTTTAAAAAAATCCTAATTATTTCATTTATTTATGAAATAATCATAAAATCCAAAGGATTTACTTGAGTTTCCTACATCTGTAGACGATTTTTCAACTGTTTCATTTTACATTATCAGAAACAATTGATAAACACTGCATATCCAGAAAAATTAAGACTGATTACCTGGATGGTTGCTTTGTGGTTATATGGGGGTAAACACAGACTATTATAAGTATAAAAATGTAGAACAAAAGTATACTGCATACTCTGATTTCTCTTCAGATCGTATAAATCTTTCGCCCCCTTTTACTAAAAGTATACTGCCAAAACCCAAAGGCCATACATTACTAAGTAGTTCCATGCAAGTCTTGAGTTCAAGCTCTAAAACATGCAAAATTCTAAAAAAGTTCTAAAAGTTGCTGCAATTGCAATTTGTACTGTGATTGCAGGAGTTATGTTAAATAAATAAATTGGATTAAATACCATGATAAATACTGTGATAATTAAATCATATGAGCAGCGTTTGAATTTTGGGTAACTTTACTTAGATGAAAATTACATTATATTTTGTGGCAGATCGTTTTTGATTCTGGCAGAAGTTGCAAAAGACAAGCATAGCAGAACTGATCAATATTTTGATGGGACACTGGTAGGAAAACTCTAGGTTGTAGTTTATACTGGGGTGTTTAAAAAAAGCATCCTAGAAAAAGAACATGGAAGACCATTTTGATTTGATGCCAAGCAAACAATATGAATGTTTCCATATTGTCATCAGGAATTCAGCTTGAGCAGAAAGAGTCATTATTTTACCTTGCATACTTGCATCATCCTCTTCTCTTTTCTGAACCCACCCATTTTCTGAATCTATCAGTCAGCCTGTCATTCAGATGTTTGCTTGACTTTGGGCCAATCATCAGGGAAACAGAGTTTTATTCCCGCCTTAGACATCAAAAACCAGACGGGTTACTATGAGCCATTCACATTTTCCTAGCCCAACTCACCACACAGGACTATTGTGTGGAAAATAGAAGGAAGGACTGCTATGTATGTTAATTACCTTGAATTACTTAAAACAATAATAAAAGTGGAATTTAAAAAAGTCTAATAAAAATATACAAATGCCCCACTGATGTTCTGCTGAAAGAAGCAACATCATTCCTACACAGTAAAGTTGTATCTTCTAAATTTTTATAATTACTTGACAGCAGGGGATAGATAGGGAAGATGGGATTACAGTTATCATGATGGGAACAGATTTTTTGGAGTCCTTGACCTGCTCTAAATATTGCCAATAACAGTAGTGCTGCATTAAAAAAACCCATGAAAAATCAGAGCATGGATTTCTCATGGTGGACTTATTTAGAAATTAAAATGAGGTCTGATAAAGATATTAAATTATAAGGGTTTTACAAGGAAGAAATAGAGTTTGATAAATGGTTATTAACTTCAGATGAGAAATTTAAAATGTATACTTTTTTAAATAAGTTTAAAAATGGAAGAGCAAGTTTAGGAGATAATGATAATATGGACAAGAAATTTTGGATATACTATAGAGTTAGACAAATGGCAAAAGCTGTGGGAAAGAAATTACAAAATGACAGTGTCTGCATCATATAAAGAAAACTTATATAGAATGTTTTATAAAGGGCATAGGACACCAGAAGGAATTGCAAAGATGTTTAAGAATATATCAGATAAATGTTGGAAATGTAAATGTAAAACAGGTTCTTATTATCATATGTGGTGGACGTGTGATTACGCACAAGAATACTGGGAAAAGATTCATACTTGGCCAAGACAAATGCTAGAAATATAGAAAGAACTTAAACCAGAACTATTCTTACTAGGTATAACATCACAGAAACTTGATAAACAAAATGTATATTTGATTTTACATATAATAACAGTAGCAAGAATTGTATTTGCACAACACTGGATGAAAGAAGATACATCACAAGAAGAAGACGTGTTAAGGAAAATATTAGAGTGTGCAGAAATGGCCAGACTAACTATGAGTTTAAAAAAGAAAGAAGATATGGAATATTTTCAGATATGGACATTGTTTTATTAATGGCTTGAAGAAAAAAAATGAAGGAGTAGAAACTAAAAATGTATTAGTTTATAATAATATGTCAATTGAATGTAATCAATTGTATGTGAAATTAATCCAGCAGCATATACTGTAGTTTTGAGAGCTATAATCATGCCAAATTTCAGCATTTTTGTTGAGAAACCAAGGGAGATCGTATTAATATTTTATTGCAAATAATCGATCTATGTTGAAAAAATATTTAATTTTTATTATTTTAATTCAAACGGTTAATAAAACATATATACAAAAAAAACCCATGATATTTCTTTAGCCATTAGAGAATTTGGCTAAGTTGATTATTCAGTGTGGCTAACAGCAACGAATAGCAAAGAAAGACGCACTGCTTTTCTTTGAATGCTGTTGGATCAGCCACAGAAAATAAGCAGTGGGTAGCAAAGAGATGGTTATATAATGCAGACAAGAAGAAAGAGCTTCCTGCGTGAAAAAGGGGTACTTTTGGTGCTTAAGCCCTTTGCTAGTTTTTTAAATATAACTTGCTCCAAACTTTTCATGGAAATTGCTTTGCCCGCATATGTCCCATGGCTGTGAGGTTTTTGAGTTCAGTGGGGACAGTGCTGGCTGGAGTCTTGAGGAGATTTCCTTCAAACTGAATGGAACAAACATTTCCAAAGTTGTCTATGAGACACATAGTTCCCTAGCTGGTTGGATGTTTCTTGGAAACACATTACAAAAGAGAAAATGCCCCATATGTTCCGGAAATTATCATGAAATGAATCTGTTTTCTTGTTCCTCATTTAATTACTGTAGCTATCTATAAAGAGCAAGAAATATGAAGGGTATTTCAAAGTTAAGAAGTGAGAGTAATTTTTTTAGCTACCCAGAAGAGGAAAGAGATGACCAAAATGCTTTTTTAGATATGTGTTGGATCCAATCCATTCATACATTTTATAGCTTGACCTGGACAGTGCTAAATTATGCTTTGTCATCCTATGTATATATTTGGACTCTTGTGTATTTCTCTTCTTTCTTCTCCTTAGGCATGAATGTAAGGTTGAAGCCTCAATAATAGGCTAATCTTTAGTACAGATTAGGAGTAGTAACACATAAACTAAGCTTCGATGTAATGTTGGTTTACTGGGGATTGGACATAATAAATGGCTGGTGCACAAGATTTTTTTTGAAGAAAGTTCCACATTCATCTAACCTCGTTTTCTATATTTGATGTTCTCCAGATCTGTTGAGATTGCAGGTTGCAAGGATGTAGGAATTTCTATCACTCCCATACTGTTATTGCTATTGTTTTAAGGCTTCTTCCAGCAGAATTCAAAAGTTTCAGTTTTATGTATTTGAGAGACTGATTTCAAATTCTCTTTTACTGAAGTGACTCACCCTATTAAACCCAAAATTCAAGAAGGTGCCAATACAGCTGTTCCAAATACTGATTTTTTAAATAAAAAATTGTCTTTACTATGTGAAATTAATCCAGCAGCATTTACTGTAGTTTTGAGAGCTACAACCATGCCAAATTTCAGCATTTTTGTTGAGAAACCAAGGGAGATCGTATTAATATTTTATTGCCTTTTTCTTTTTATAACCCCCCTGCCCCTTTAAAATAGAACTGAAATTTAATTAATGGGAATATCAGATAATTTACTCCTTCTATAGGGATATGCCCCATGCATTAAGGAAGATTTTACAAGTGCAGCTCTGTGCATCTTTTCAAGAAGAGAAGGATGAGTGCAATTGATTATTATTATGTTGGATGCACGGGTCTTCTAGAGGAAGTCTAAGTGGGTTCCATTAGACCTTGGAGAAAACTTGTAACTCCTTTAAACTTTAAAAGGTGAAGTGTTTTCAAGGGGAAATGTCAGAGTTAAGAGGCTAGCACAGTTTGTCTAATTTTGGACAGACATATATGATGTCTCTTCTCAATTCTACTTAACAACTTCTTAATTCCTTTAGGGCACTTTGAGTAAACACTTCTAACCAAGGAGAGGAACATAGATGGTAAATTGTTTCTACGCCAGAAAATGGGGAAAATTCTACTCTGATTTGTCTGCAGCTTATATTTGATGAGTTCACACATCCTAACCCATCCAATAAGAACAGGTACAGATAGGCAGACCATACACTTCAGATAGATGGAAGCACGGAGTTCAATGATGGCTAACTTTTCAGACAATGAGTGCCTGGACAAGTCACAGCTAATGAGTCATAGTTCATGATGTCATCGCCTGGTGCCGCTACTCTCCTGTTGAGCATGGACATGGCCCCATTGCCTAGCGCCACTACTCCTTTCTAAGCATGCTCAGATCTGGGTTGATGCTGGGGCAATTTGGCTCGCACGCCAACAGAGAGGATTCTGTGTGCCTGCTGAGGCACACGTGCCATACTTTCGCCATCACTGACCTAGTTGATCTTGGCTGATCTTCAAAAGTTGGAAATGCCAAACTTTATCAGTGTCTGGGCAAATTTCAGAGATTTAGGCTATATTGGAAGTCAAAAATACTAATGAAAGGCAAGGCTTATTCATATTATTGACAGGGAAACATCCTGGCTATGTGCATGAAACTATCAAGAAAAGATCTTGACTTGAAGGAGACTTCGTTTTTTAACGAATATCAAAACCACATAGTGCAGGCTCCCACAACATTGATTGGTTGTTGGTACCCATAGCTCAAATTGGGCACTTTATTTCTTCAAGGCACTATCTGAAAATGAGGAAAATGAAACAGGAGGGAAAAAACATTGCAATTTCTCTAGCTCAAGAGAAACTCTTGAGTCTTGAAGTGTTGTTCAATGAGACTATCCAGAAGGAACTGTAGGAATTCTAGCAATCACTCCCTTTTCAAGTCTAGTTCAAACTATTCATTCTAAATTTTACAGAAAAGGGATTTCAGTCTTTGGACTGGAACATTAATAACTGCTTCTTTGGGCCCTTCCTCGGCAGGTAATGTGGGAAAATGATCCCTCTTCCTCATTTCACTGTCCTGAAATTGCGATGGGAGGTGGAAAACCAACAAGGAAGTATGACTTGAGGTGGGCTGGAACAGATTTCTATCATGAGGCATTTGGAAAAAACCTCAAGCTCTGGTGTCTTGCCTCGTGTTTTGTATTTTTGAATGTGCTTTGCCTGTCTCTATGTTGGTCCCATTTTCAAAAAAACAAAACCCCACAACTGTCTTCTCTTAATAAAGAACAACATATTGCCTCCGGGCTTGCCTCAGTGCATAATTTTATGGGAATATTTTTTAGAAAACCTAGCCCCTCTGAAAGAGTCACAACAACCAACACAATTTTGATTAAAGAAAGAACTCTGTTTTAATAGGGATTTTTTTTATCATTAAAAAAGTTTAAACCTGCATAGCAATCATTTCCAAAAATAATTATTTAATGTTCCATAATGAAACTGTACACAACCTAGTCTTGAGGGACCTGCAGCCTGTTGAGGGGTGGTTCAAAGCAGTCCAGCGCATCCAGTTTTTTCCCCTTAGGGTCCAGAGCTACTTGGCTACTACTACATTGGCATGTCGCAAATGTTTGGGTTGAGTTGCTCTTGGCGCGGTCTGACTGGAGGATCTGTGTAGCTCTGTGCCGGGCTAGGTGAGCCATCCAGTTCTCACTCCCATCCACCCCTCAGCTGGGCTCCTCAAAGTCGTTCAATGTCTCGGTATTTCTTCCTCAGGATGGAGACCTGATCTTTAAAGAGCACGGGATCGAGCCTCATCTGAGAATGGATCAGCGGCATATAGCCAAACCAGCTGGCAAAAGTGTTCATGCAGCTTTGCCTCTGAGCAAAATGATCTGGATCAGCCCACCGAGAAGCTCTGGAAGTCTGCAAGGAAACACAAACAAGCCGTTTTATTCTTCAAAGTTTTTACAGCCCGTTTTCCGTAACTAGGAAGAACCGGAGCATCCCTATCTCAGATTTATAATTTTCATTGTTCCTCTAACCCGGCTCCCAAGCACACACACAAGACAGAAGCAGAAGGAGAGAGAGAGGTCCAAGGAAATTATATCTAGAATAGCTGAACTGTTTCAATAATTTGATTTAAACCTTCCTTTACATCACATATGTCAAACACAAGGCCCGCGGGCCAGATCCAGCCTGCTTGGATCCGGCCTGCGAGGCTGCCCTGGAGGTGAGCAAAGTGGTCCCTCAGGTGGTGGTGGTGCAGCTAGTGGGTGGGTGACCACAGGGGGGAGGTGTTGGGAGGCTGGCGGAAGCTGAACATAATCCCAGAATGGTTGTCTTTGAAGCTTTCTCCAACCATCATGGTCACAGAGCAGTTTTTTTTCTTTTGGGGGGCAGGAAAACAGAAAAAAGAAGAAGAGTGAGTTCTAGAACTGAATCAAGATCATTAGCAAACTAATATCCCAAGAAATCTTGGTTCCTGTAAGAAGAAACACAAAATGCAATGCTTTCTCATTGGTGTGGGGCAGAAGGCCCCTCCCAAGACCTTTGCCCTTCTAAAAATACAAAATGCAGACTTCTATAATCAAAATAAATTTCAGATTGTATTCATTTTAACCACTGAGCATTGAATCTGCGTTTAATATTAGTTTGCAGCATTATATTGGCAGTAATAAAACAGGTCCTGTTTTGCTGACATGCACACTGTCTGTGCTTAGCTTCAGGACAGTGAAAAATCGCTTGATTTGGATCTTTGGAATCAATGGTTCAGCGGGAAATTGTTGCTTGCCTGCCTTGGGTGAGCAGAGAGCTTCTGAAATGAGATGTTAGAAATCCTCATTTCTGAGGGATCAGATACTTGAAATGGAAACCAAACAATGCTGTCCTCTTGCTAGCTTGAACTCTGTTTCAGGAGCATGAAACATCAAAACGGTAACTGCGGAATTCGGGGATTGGAAAACAAGTCAAATCCTATTGGATTCTGAGTGATGGATGACTCTTCAGTTATTGTTTCCCTCACAGGATGGGTTAGCACATCATGATAAACCACAGTTTGTTTTAACCATGCCAGAAGCCAAACCAAAACAACTAGACACAAGGATAGTTTCTTCCCCCATGTCATCAACCTGCTAAACAGCTGACTTGCACAATACTGTTAATGAGGGAGTTGTTTTGTGACATGTTGAAATGTACTTTGTGACATGATGATTGTACTTTATAACATGATGCCGTGATGAATGTTCTTATTGTGATTGTATTCATGGTTAAATTTGTGAGATATGAATACAACCAGTTTATTCCTTAATGGTTTTACTGTCAGTTTAGGAGCAAGGGTTACTCCGTGTTTGTCCTCTGTATAACCTGGGCAAACCCAATACTTACATAACTTGTTTTTCTGCTAGGTTGAACAAAACATGAGTCAAAGTTTGGAGGTCTGAAATGTGCTGGGAATTTAACCAAATTAGCTCATGGCGGGGGGAGGGGGCATCTATTTCATAGACTGTTGTAACTGCCAAGATTGTGAACTCAGTAGGAGGGGCAGAACAGCCTGATTGTGAACCCAGTAGGAGGGGCAGACAAAGGGGGGTGGATTATTTGCAAAAGGATATAAATACTAATTCCATGGTGATGGTGATTGCCTCTTCGCATTTCTGCATTTCTGCGGTTTTTTGGCAGGGAGACCCATTTGCAAATGCTATAAATAAAGCTTAGAAAAATTGTTCATGTGTCTTCAGCTATTTCCAAAACTGGGGTTATTTGAATCTCACAAGATCCCAGTTTGTCGATTCCAGCTTATATGTACTTGACAAAATGAATGTACTTTAAGACTATGAATCTATCTTATGCTTATATATACAATGATTATGAATGTATCTTTGATTGTAATCACAGTTTGTTTATTCTATGTATGTAGGGATAGAGCATGTAAACCGGAGACAAATTCCTTGTCTGTCCTGACACACTTGGCAAAATAAATTCTAATTCTGAAAAATAAATTCTGATTTTCAGTCATCCAGGCCATGGTTATCCCAAAGGTGCTTTTTCAAAAGGCAACTAAAGTTTTTTAAAAAAATTTCCTTGAAGATGTTTTGCTTCTCATCCATTAACTGAAGAAGCTTCTTGGATGAGAAACGAAACATCATCAAGGAAAAACAAAGTTTAGTTGCCTGTTGAAAAAGCATTTGGAAGACATTCCAAAATCCAGAGTGGTCTAAAGCAGGAACAGTGAACAGCTCCCCAACCCATAGTGTTTGGTCACAGATCACACTTAACCTAAATCAAACCAGTGGGGCATTAGATGGCACCAATTTCAGGATTTATTTATTTTATTTATTTAATTAGATTTATATACCACCCTTCTCCCGAAGGACTCAGGGTGGTGTACAGATAACAAAAAAAATTAACATTGAACTTTAACACTGTTCATTACTGTCTTGGACCAAAATCAAGCTTGTTCACATCTGGTACCGTGTTTCCCCGAAAATGAGACACTGTCTTATATTAATTTTTGCTCCCAAAGGAGCCGTAGGTCTTATTTTCGGGGGGTGCCTTACTTTCTGGGAAACACGGTAGATCGCCCACCCCCTGAAAAACACCTGGCTCCCCCCTCCCTGCTATCTCTGGGTGCTCCTTACCTCAGGAAGAATAACTTCCATATAGGAGAGCAGAGAGGGACGCACAGCTGGGCTCCTTGCAGAGCTG
>JANHFO010002301.1:77888-97001 GCA_032468095.1 Pareas carinatus | reverse complement strand
AGCATGGCTGGCTGGGGAATTCTGGGAGTTGAAGTCCACCCGCCTTAAAGTTGTCAAGATTGGGAAACCCTGGTCTATTGGAAAATATAGATAGGATAGATGTGATAATTTGACAAATGTAGATAAGTCTATACTAAACTGTAAGTGTTTAATGTTAAAAGAATTTGCTAGATCAATGTCCTCTACTCTACTTTTCTGTAATTTACAGTTGATGTAATAGCAATAAAATTTTTAGAAGGAAATCCCTTTTTCCATGGAACAGTCCCTGGTGCCCAAAAGTCTTGGGTCCACGGCTTTAGACAATCATTTCTTATAAGTTCATCAGGATTGGGGGGGGAAGGAATTGTTAATAAATTCAAACAAATAAATAAAAATATTTGCATTTTGTTTAATTGACTGCATTTCAATTTTTCTTCTTCCGCTCTTTGGAGGTAAATCTTTTTTAAAGCTATTTCTGCATACGAAAAAAAAACAGTGGGTGAAAGGGATATTTTCAAAGTTTGTGGTGAGGTGAGGAGAAGCAAGCTTAGAATACAAATAATCCTCAACTTACAACCGTTTGCGTAGCGATCATTCAAAATTACAGCGGTATTAAGCGACTTATGACCGGCCCTCACATATACAGTAGCATCCTGATGGTCACACGATCAACATTTGGCCACGTGGCTGCCAGCATGTATTTACAATGGCTGAAGTGTCGTGGAGTCACATGACTGCTGTTGGCGGCCTCCCCAGTTGCCTTCCAATGAGCAAAGTTAATGGGGGAAGTTGGATCTGTTAATGACCACAAGATCACTTAACAACTGAACGGATTCATTTAACAGCCGTGGTAAAAAAAATAATCATAAAACGGGTGTGATTCACTTAACAACCACTTTCCTTAGCGATGGAATTCCAGGTCCAATTGTGGTCGTTAGCAGAGGACTGCTTGCATTTTCTAAAGAAGCTGTCCCCAACCTTTATGGCTTGGCGACCTGGCATGGCTTGGCCTGGATGGGAGAGGGGAAAAGGCCCGCCATTCACACAAGTGGAGCTGCAGGTGTGCTTGCTGACCCGCCGCTCGTGTGGGCTGGTTCCAAACAGGTCACAGCCCAGTAGTGGGACACTGTCGAATTCTACGCTAATCCTCTCAACCTGAACCCGTGATTCGAACTTGCCAATGCTTAGCAGAAGGGGGAGAAGGACTATCTTAGTAGAGTTGTCTTAGATCTGCTGGGTGGAATGCAACGGTTTGAGATTGTTGACATATTTCTCTCTGGGAAGAATGCTAGTCCAAGGTAGTCTTTGCAGGTGGACAGTAACTGTAGTGTACTAAAATGTCTATTCTGTACCATGTGACTTAATAGTAGTTTTGACTGTGGGGAAAAAAACTGTTTTAAAATATTTTTGCTGTGGGGAAAGGAAATTCAGATTACATCTCTAGTAAATCAACGAACTATTTGAAGATGCCCTGCTTCGAGAGTTTCTTTGAAGGGGAGAAATTCAGGACATTTGACAGATGTGGCCTGGTAGTTGGGGACCCTTGTTCTAAAGTCTATGTTTACACGTTGGCTCACTTACAATACAAACCAGGGCTCCCATTTTTAATTTCATTGGGCTATTTGCTATTCATCTCTCGGCTTACAAGATGCATGTGGGCAACGATGAGCTGGTGCTGATTTGCCACGAATACAAGAGAATTATTAGGACGGGATGATGCTTTAACAGCAGGCCATTGATACAATAACAAGGAAGGAGAAAAGTGGTGCTAAAATGACAACAGAGAAAGTGGCTTCAGCCTGTCTCGAGCTGGAGCAGCACGACAGTATGGAGAATATGTAAATAAAAACATCCGAATGCATCTAAACTGGGAAATGAAAAACTGTAATGCAACAAAAACATTTCCCAGAGCAGACATTTGGGCTTCACGCCAGCTCTTTAAAAACCACTGTTAATAATAGTATAGTAGCTGTTCTAGTAAGGAAACAGCTGTGAAGGTAATCAATTCTGCATTACAGGAAGCAACAAAGATCAGAATATTAATGCACTCTTGGGATGGCGGGGACATTCACAGATATTTGGAATTCTGCACAGCCTTCTCTCTTACCTTCAGCATCTAAATATGTCGGGCATGGTGTAGATTTTTACATTTTTGCCAGATTTAAATATGTTGGTCACACGCGTGGCAGTACAGCACGTGCCTTGCATGAAAAGGAATTCAGGTTTATTCCTTGAAGTCTCCCATTAAAAGGGTCTCAGAGGCATCCCCGGCCCCCATCGCTCCTTCCTCCTTGCATCTGACAAATTGGATAGTAGCTTTGAATCCAGAAGAATTCTTTCAGAAAAACAGTGGGCTCAAGCCAGAAATGACTTTCTAGGGATGAGAGCTTTCTCAGTGGTAGAAATACAAGCAGTCCTTCATTTGCGATCGCAGTTGAAACTAGAATTTCCATCGCTTAGCAAGGCAGTTGTTAAGTGACCTGCGCCCAACTTCATGACCTTTTCGGCATGGTTGTTAAGCAAATCACTACAGTTCTCTGGGGAATCATGACAGGCGTTTAGTAAATTCAGCTTCTCTTGTTATTGCCATTGCTTGTCGGAACACAAGGAAGGTCACAAGTATTGGTCATGTGACCTCAGCACGCTGCAATGATTGCACACACATGCCGGTTACCAAGTTCCCAAACTGTGATCATGTATCCATGGGGATGCTGTGACAGTCATAAGTGTGGGGACTGGTCACATGTTACTTTTTTCAATGTCATTTGAATAGTCGCTAAACTAATATCAGAATCAGAATGCATTTTGCCATGCGTGTCAGGACACACAAGGAATTTGTCTTGAGTGAACATGCTCAACACCTACACACAACTGTGATTACAATAAAGATACAATCAAAGATACATTTCATAGTCATTTGAATATATAAGCATAATCATGATCATTTGAATATATATAGGCATAATCATTGTATAATCAGTTGTGTATATAAGCAGAAGATACATTCATGGTCATAAGGTACGCATACATTCATCATGTCATCATGTTATAAAGTGCAAACATCATGTCACAAAACCCCATTTCATCCTGTCGTAAAAATACTTATAAGTTGAGGACAACTTATAAGAAAGACCCAATAGCCAACCTCTTATTAGTGATTTGGGTCGTTTCTTTCATTTCTTTCATTTCTATTTTATGTGTTTAATGGCATGAAGATTAGCTCCAAATTCCTCAAAGTAGATTTGCAAGGGTTGGGAGAGAACAATTTCCCAGAATAATCCAGTAATTTGAGTTCTTTCATAGATGCTGAGTCTTTATAAAACAGCAGAATGAAAGGAAGTGTAACAGTCTCTGCCTTTTTCTTCCCCAAAAATATGGTAGAGGTTGACTCAAGCAAGAGAGTCACTCTTCCTTCTTTATTGCATGCAAGGCTCACACCAAGCATTCTGCTTTTCATGGGACTGAACCATATACATTGCATTTGCCTCCCCCCCCAAAAAAATCTGGTGCCCTCCAGCTGTGATGACTATGACTCTTGTTAAAGTAGGGAAGGATTTCCAAACCCTTAAGCACATCTGAAATGTATTTGCTGGGAGAAGACAAAGTTAAGAGAAAGAGAAAAGAGATTGGAAGACTTTCATATAGAAATAACTGAGGAGCTTGATTTTTGTACATTTCTACATGTAACCTGTTCTCTTACTTGTATGACAATTAACTTGTTGCTTGTATCCTACAATCCATAGTATCTGTTTTATTTAGTAGCCTAGTATGACTTGTAGATTGCTTATCTAGAATTTTATGACTGCTTTATGCGTATCACAAAATGTATCTCATGACATGATGAATGTATTTTATGACACAATGAATGTTTTTAATGGCATGATGGATGTATTCTATGATTATGATCATGGTATGTCACTTGTAGCTTGTGTGTACATTGTGTGAGTCCAATCACACTTGGCCAATAAAGAATTCAATTCAGTTCTATTCAATTCAATTCTAACAAAGTGACATGCATCTCCTGGATTAATATTACACAGCCCACATTATTCCTGTGAGATGAGCAGCCATATAAATGTGATCGATCAATCTAACATGGATCAGAACTTAGTTATCTACCTAATGTCACACTTTTCAGATTTCATGGTGTGTCTCAAAGCAATCTAAACCATCTATAAAGGCGCATAAAATACTGCAGAGCTTTCAACACTAAAGCATGAAGTCTAAATATGTATCTTGAGTGCTTTTTAATATTTGCAAACTAAATTCAGACAGCATTCAGAATTATAGAGAAACACACATAAGAATAATATGTAGGTTGCCCCGAACCCTGATTTAGGTTGAGAAGTATCAGGATGACACTGCAAATCACTTTTGTATGGCGAGAACTTTCAACTCCAGTTCTTCCACACACCTATATATATATAAATTATCAGATGCTGCTGCATTTTTAACAAAGACACTTGGAAGCTGGAATGACCTTCATGTCAGAAAGTGAATAATGTTTTATTAAATGACTTAATATTCACAATGACACAGACAAATCCCGGCCGATAAAAATCTCTTTTATGGCCATGACCTTTTGGATATATCCTTCCTGAAAGTAGAGAAGATGGCTTCTGTTGTCAGCCAACTGGATGAAAGCCACTGCTTCTCAACCATTCACTCACCCCTTACCTGTAGTAACAATCTCTCATCTCCTATGACGGCAGCTTGATTCCAATCAATCACCTCGGAGAATGGGAGTTCCCACCCATTGCTGAGCATCACAGGAATACAGGCAGCCTGCATAGAAAATATGAGGGTGGACAGTTTCAAGGTTCAATTGCAGGAATTGGGTATGTCTAGTTTAATGAAAAGAAGGACTGGGGGTGACATGATAACAAGTGTTCCAATATCTAAGGGGTTGCCACAAAGAACGAAGGGGGGGGGTGTCAATCTATTCTCCAAAGCAAAGGAGAGATGCAACCTAGAATTAAGGAGAAAGGTTCTGACAGAGAGAACAACTGATCAGACAAATGTTCTGACAGAGAAACAATGTCGGCTGGCGACCCCCAGGGGGAGAGCCTTCTCTGTGGCAGCTCCAGCCCTGTGGAAGGAACTTCTCCCGGAAATCCGGACCATCACGGATCTCCTGGTCTTCCGTCGGGCTTTAAAGACTCTTTTATTCACCCAAGTCGGACTGTCCTGATCCCTCTTTTATATTCTATATTTTAATTTGGTTTTAAACTCAAATTTTATATGTATTTCTAATGAGGCCAGTATATTTAATGTTTTTAAGGGTTTTTAATTATTGTATATTTGTGTTTTTATCTCTGGATGTACACCGCCCCGAGTCCTTCGGGAGAGGGGCGGTATAAAAGTTTGAATAAATAATAATAAATAATAAAATAATAATTTGCCTGTAAAATGTTATGTTTCATAAAGTAGCAGCCAACTCCTGATGACTCTATGGATAAATGCTTTCCAAGTATCCTCCCTCTTGTCACTGTATTCAATTCTTCTAGTTACTTAATTGTAGCTTCCAGTACTGCAGTTATCCATCTCATATACCGTATCGTGCCAAGCATTATAATCTTTTCTACCAATGCAACAGTCCTCATGATGTTGCCCAAGTATGATTGCTTTTGTTCATATTCCATGTTCTAGTGACATTCAAGTTTCTCTAGTACTGGACATTTGCTCTTCTAGATTGCCCAAGGAATGAAGTGAAGTGCCCAAGTGAAGAAGTATCTTCTATCAGCTGCTTCAAAGGAATATTTCAAAGGAATCAGTCTTTTTCTTTGCACTTTTGCAGAGTTCATCCCTCATCCCATCTGTACATCATAATAGGAAGTGAATTACTCATTCTAACTTTTGTATCAATTGAAGTGTCAATTTTTTCCCCTAGGTTTATACAGAACTCCAGTCTGATTTTGCCCATTGTTATTCTTTTCTGAATCTCTTGCTGGAACGTGTTGTTAGTGCTATTTTCCTATAATTAAAGCATTCCTATAAATCTCCCCTTTTAGACATTGGGATATAGACATATGTTTCCCAGGGAGGAAGGCATGAGTTTCCCCCCCCTATATTTTTTGGCAGAGGGCTATCAGGACTTGTGTTGTTTCTACACTGACTTTCTCTAACAAATCTATGGGGATTTTCATATACCCTTCAGGGGCTTTTCAGTTGGTTTATAGCCTTTCTAACTATTGACTGTCCTCAAATTCTTCTATCTCAAATGCAGTGTCATCTGAGTTGGCCTTCTTGTTCAGATGTTTGAATGTTCCTTCTATCTTTGGTTAACATGATGTTCCATCATTAAAACCTAGTTATGCTTGTTTCTCTATGAGAGTGCTGTAGGTAGTTTTGCATCAAGATCTCTGGCTTTCCTGCGATCTCCTCTGGCTTACAGCATCTTATTTCCATTGTTATTTCTGTGACTTCGTTTGATCAACAAAATATCCATATTTCTTACTGTTTCTTATCATGTGCTTTCCAACTTCTGTTTTACAATCATTTAGCATATTCCCACAATAGCTGAAACACTGTGCCCTCAATTGTAGATTTTGAACTCGGCCTTACATGTTTACTTTCCACAATATGTTTGAGGTTGTATCTCATTGGGATTAGGTACTTTTTAATTTTTTCTCAGTTTAGTATTTATTTCTATAATCTGTGGTGAAGTAGCCATAGATCAGGTTCGAAGGACAAGGCAGGGAGGCTCTTTGAAGTATCTTTATTGGTTACAGTGGTTACAATAGAACTGACTCTACAGCCACGTGGCTGGGCTATTTATATTCAATTCAAACTGGCCCGCTGCCAATCCTGTCGAGGGGATTTCCCGCCCTGGGAAATCCCCTCCCAGATCCTTTATGGATCTAACACCCCTTCCCTCCCAGCAGGCTGTTCTCCCGGCTATTTGCATACATAATCATGCAAATAGGCGAGGGTTTTTAAGGCCCGCCCGGACCTGCGCACAACAGTCGGCAGGGCGGCGGTGGCGGCGGTAGGCGTGCTCTGGGGAGGCTCCTGTGTCTCTCCTGGAGGTAATGGGAGGCCCCTGGGCGTGGCCTTTTCCTGCGCTGACGTCATTTCTTCTGCCCAAGGTTCAGCTTCGTGGGAGTCTGGTGAGGCTTCGTGGAAGTCTGGTGAGTACCCCGCATAGTCCCCACCTTCGGAACCTATGAAAGAGGGATCCCTAGTGTTAGTCTCGGCCAGTGGTCGGGTCCCTTGGGAGGCCCCTGGTGCTAGTCGCCCCCGGAGTTGGTCGATGTGATGGCTCCATTCCCCACCGTCCCCTAACATGACTATGTAGAATTTGGGTCCCATTATTTTTACTATTTTCCCTTCCTCCCACTGGGGGCCACTTGCTAAGTTGAGGGTGAACACCGGGTCTCCTAATTGGAATGTTCGGTCTGGGGGGTGTTTATTTTAATGGTGGCGGGGGCGTAACACGGGTTCAGTCTGTCTAAGACTGAACGCAGTTTTCGCCCCATGAATAGTTCGGCCGGGCTCTTGCCGGTCGTCCGGGAGGGGGTGACGTGCTGCCAAGCGAGAAACTCGTCGACCCTCGCTTGCCAGTCGCCCCACTGGATCCTGCTCAGGGTCTCCTTGGTCGTCCGAACCATCCGTTCAGCCTGACCTTTTCGTGCTCGCTTTCCCCGGGGCTGAGAGGGCGTGCCTAATTCCCTGGCTGGCCAGGTATTACTCAAACTCAGCTCCAGTGAACTGGGGGCCGTTATCCGACACTAGGACATCAGGTAACCCGTGGGTCATGAATAGGTCCCTGAGTGTCCTAATGACTGCATGGCATGTTGTGGTGCTCATGGTGGCTATTTCTAGCACCTTTGAGTAAGCATCCACAACCACTAGGAAAGTGTGGCCTAGGAATGGTCCCGCCAGGTCTGTGTGGATCCTGGCCCCCCAGGTGGGCTCTCCCAATTGGTGGGGGATGACTTAGGGCGGCGGGTTGTGATTGTTGGCAGGGTTGGCAGGTACCCACTGGATGTCTTCATCTATGCCTGGCCACCATACGTAGCTCCTGGCCAGGTCCTTCATCCCCACTATTCCCGGGTGGCCTTTATGTAGAGTTTCGAGGACTCCTTTTTGCAGACTCTTAGGAATGACTACTCTGTCCCCCCTCAGTAGGCACCCCTGGTGAGACGCTAATTCTTTCTTGATATGAAGGAACTGTTTGAACTCCTTTCCTATTGTACCCTCTGACCACCCCCTCAATGCCCAGTTCAGGACCTTCCTGACCACTGGATCTCAGGCTGTGTGTGCAGCCACCTCTTTGGAGGTGATGAGGCCGTGATCCTGGCAGTCAATGAGGAGGACGGAGTCCTCAGTGTCCCCCTCGTTCTGTAGCCCTGGTAGGGGGCACCGGCTCAGTGCATCTGCGTGGGACAATTGGGGGCCGGGGCGGTGAATCAACGTGTAGTTGTATGCTGCCAGGGTAATGGTCCACCGTGTCGTCCTGGGAGATAGTGCAGTGGTGTGGACCTATCCCCAGCCAGGATCCCCAAAGGTGGTTTGTGGTCTGTGACCAGGGTAAAATGCCTCCCAAACAGGTATTCATGGAATCTTTTGATTCCTGCCAGTAAAGCCAGTGCCTCTTTGTCTAACTGGCTGTAGTTCCTCTCTGTTTTGGTGAGTGTGCGTGAGTAAAAGGCTATGGGGACTTCCTCGCCATTAGGGAGTTTATAATTAAGGACTGACCCTACCCCGAATGGTGAGGCATCGCATGTTAGGTACACAGGTAGCGTTGTGTTGTACCTTATGAGGAATATGTCCTCCGAAAGGAGGTCTTTGACCCCCTGGAATGCCTTGTCCTTGTTTAGCCCCCAAGACCAAGGTGTCTTGCTACCCAGTAGCTTGTGCAATGGCTCTGCTACTGTCGCCTTTCCCTTCAGGATAGAGTTATAGAAATTGACCAAGTCCAGGAATGCCTGAAGCTGTGCCCTGTTTTGGGGTGTTGGGGCTTCCCTGATTGCCCTGACCTTGTCTGTAGTTGGGTGGATCCCCTCCCTGTTCCCTCCTTGTATCCTAGGAAGGTGATCTTCCGTGCCCCGATAATGCACTTTTCTCATTTGAGGTGCAGCCCCGCCTTCCTGAACTTGCTCAGGACCCTCCGTAGTCTCGCCTTAAGTTGGACTTCGTCGCATGCTGTGATCAGCACGTCGTCGAAGTAAGGGGCAGTGCCAGGGATTCGCTGGAGTAGTCTCTTCATGATGCTCTGGAATATCCCTGGTGCCACACTGACCCCGAACTGCAGGCGTTTACAGCGGAATGCGCCCTTGTGCGTGACTATAGTCTGTGCGTCTGCCATCTCAGTATCTCCCGGTAGCTGTTGGTATGCCTGAGCCAGGTCTAATTTTGCAAAAAAAATTTCCTGGTCCCAGGGAACACAGCAGATGCTGGACGACAGGGATCGGATAGGCGCTCAGCTGCAAGGCCTTGTTAAGGGTGCTCTTATAGTCGGCACAAATCCGAATGAACCCATCACTTTTGAGCGGTGTGACAATGGGGGTTTCCCACCTGGCATGGTCCATTGGCTCTAAGATCCCCTGCTGAATTAATTTACTCAGCTCCGCCTCGACCTTGTGCTTCAAGGCGAAGGGAACTCTCTGCGCCCTAAGGCGGATGGGGGCAACGGCCGGATCTAGGGCAAAAGAGATAGGGTCCCTCTATATTTGCCTAGGTCCTTGCTGAAGACATCCAGGAAATCCTGGATGAGTTCATTGAAGGCTTGCGTTTGGACGGTTCGCACTCCCGCAGCCTCTAGACCCAACGCCCCAAACCAGTCCAACCCCAACAGAGTTTGCAGGCGTGACTTGACCACGTAGATCAAGAGCGTCTGGCTGATCTCGTGGTATCTAACCGGAACTGCTATGCTGCCCTGGACAGGAATCGAGTTCCCCTGGTAATCAGTCAGCGCGAGTTTTGCTTGTTTAATGTCCGCTCGCCGGATGTCGGGGTTCAGTGCCTTTAGGTTGCTCCAGGCGATGATGAAAACTCCCGAGCCGGAGTGGATCTCCATCTCGCAGGGCCGGTCGTAGATCTGCACCGTGGTCGTCAGTTTCTTTCTGGCCGACGCATTGTTGTGTGTGGATACTCGGATGGTGTTTGTAGATTTGTGGGTCTTGCGCTGGTCTGGTCTCAGCTTGTGCGAGGACCCTCGGTGTGTTCACGTGGTCGGAGCGATACCTTTTGTTGGTCAAACGGGGAATAACCGCGGTTCCGCAGCCACGGAGAGTGGTCTCGTGCCCGGCAAGCTCAACTGATGTGGCCCCTTTTCCCGTGGGTGTGGCAAGTTGCGTCCCTGAAGGGGCACGTCGCTCTCGTGTGGACTCTGCCGCAGCCAGGGCATTTGAGTCTCGAGTCCTCACGGCGGCAGAAGGATTTGTTGACTTCCTCTTCATCGCTGGGGTCCGAGGAGGTTTCTGAGGCCGACTCATGGTGGACTCAGTGAGTCTTTTTGCGGCGGCGTACCTCATCGTCTGAAATTTTTGCCATTTGGGCCTCCGCTGTGACTGAGGTCTCCTCCGTGTGTGCCTCCTCGACTGCGACGGCTAGGGTGATCTTTGGGTTTGAGATCAAACGCCGTTTGAAGCTTTTGTCCCTCAGGCTGTAAACGAACTGGTCGAGGATGGCGTCGTCCACGACCGGGAACTCGCCATGCACCGCGATCGACCTCAGTGTCTCTAAATAGGCGCTGATGGACTCGCCTGGCAGTTGTTTCCTGTGGCGGAGTTCGAACCGCTTAACAATGCTGGTGGTGGCATGAAATGCCTCTGCAGTCGGCCGACCATTTCTGCCCATGGAATAGAGTTAGCTGGGTGCGGTGCGGCAATGGCCCTCGCGGTGCGGAACGAGGCTGAGGAAGAGATTCCTCATGATTTTGTCAGGCAAATTCAGCAGTTCGTTCACTTCTAAGTAATAGTTATAGCGTTCGATGTATTCTTCCCAGTTTTCAAGTTCTGGGCGGAAGGTTGGGTTGAACGGGGTTTGTTTCTGTAGGTTGCTTGCCATGCTTGTCGGCGATCGTCTCTCCGAGCAAAGAAAAACCGCGGTTTGAAATTCGCACATTTTGCGAACTTGAGGTCGTCGCTCTGTGGCTGGTTCCGGATCGACTGAGTTTCGTTGCCTGTTGTCCTGTGGCCCTTGTCGCCAGTGAAGTAGCCGTGGATCGGGTTCGAAGGACGAGGCAGGGAGGCTCTTTTAAGTATCTTTATTCGTTATAGTGGTTACAATAGAACTAACTTAACAGCCGCGGGGCTATTTATACCCAAATCGAACTGGCTCGCTGCCAATCCTGTCTCAGGGATTTCCCGCCCTGGGAAATCCCCTCCCAGATCCTTTATGGATCTAACTATTTTGATTGCATTCATGATTAAGATTGTGGTTTGTCAGTTGCATCTTATTTGTACATGACAAGATGAATGTACTTTATGATTATGAATGTATGTTATGATTGTAATCAAGGTTTGTTTATTGTATGTATGTAGGTATAGAGCATGTACACTGGAGACAAATTTCTTGTGTGTCCAGACACACTTGGCTAATAAATTCTGATTTTGATTTTGATACGTGAAAGTACTCTATCTGCTAATATCTATTTTCGGTTTCCCAAATGGTATATAATCTGATCAGTTATGAGTTGTGTTTTTAAAAATACTCTTTAGAAAATGCATATTATTCTTCAAATCCTATTTTAGAAGCTTTGTGATTTTCCTATTATTTGTCCTCTTTTTTCCCTTAAGCAGGATTGAAAGGAAAGGAGATGGCAATGGAAAAACAAGACACCCAATTAACATTTCACCTGCCTGAAACAGCTTCTTAATATACTTTGTATATAGCAATTGCTAAAACAGTATTAGTGCAGCACACTACAGATAATACTGAAGGATGATTTTGAGGCTTGGGGTTTCATCTAGCTGTGCTCTCCACATAAATAAAAGCATTTCCTCAGCAGTTAATGCAGTAATATCTTGTATTTCAATGACCTGCATTTTTCATAGAATATTAATCACTTTTTTAAACACAAAGGCACTGGGTATTGCCAAAGGATGTTTTTGCACAAGCAAAATTTATTTTTGGCTTCATGACAAAATTTTAGTATTTTTTATAAACAGTGGCTGTAATAAAATTATCAGATTTCATCAATAAAAAAGGAAATCATTTTATTTTAAATCCACTGGTTCTGTGCAAGAAGATTCTAGCGTTATATATGACAGATAAATTTACATAACAAATATATGACATCTGTTCCTTGAGCAACAGATGTCATATATTTGAACTTCATAAAAAGTATTTCTCTATGGCATGTCATATATATACAAATAATTCTCATTTAACACTATTCAATCAGTGACAATTCAAAATCATGATTGCACTGGACAAATGATACTTTCATCTGGTCCTTGAATTTATGGCCATTGTAGTGCCTCTGCGGTCACATGATCGAAATTTGAGTGCTTGGCAATCTGCCTGCATTCATGTCTACAGAATGGACTTCAGTTCCCACCACCACTTATCTCCCCTTCAATCTCTTTTTTTGGGGGGGGTATATATATTTTATTATTTTTCATATATAGACATAACCTTCAATCTCTGATCTTTAGGCCGCTCTGCACTCTGTTGCTCCTGCTGCTTTCTGGTCCATTTCCCCTGTTACCCCAGGTGACTTCAACAGCTTCTTCTTCCCCTCTTCAAGGTACTTTGGTCTCGCTCTTCAAGAAAGCCACATGTGGCCTTGGGAAAAAGGGTTTGTAGGTCCAGCAACTTCCTTGTAAAGGTTAGGCCAGGTATATGTCATCAGCATTGTGAAGAAGATAGTAAAGTTCAGTGGTGATAGTGTTCAGGGCAGCTTGTGCTCCTTCCTGTACCCCACAACAGCCACTCCCAGTCCAGTTACACTTACCTGAGCACCAGCCCACTTGCAAGCTGTCTGGGACTCACAACTTCCTGCTGGCTTTCCCATCAACTTGCTTATTGGAAGCTGGCAGGAAGTTGCAAGGAGTTCCTCACTTAATAACAGCGACTGGGACTGTCTGAATTGTTATTGCCAAGTGATGAAGTCAAGTAACATCACACTTTACAAATGTTTCATTTAGTGACAGAAATTTCTATTCCTATTACTATCATTAATCAAGAACTACCGCTAAAACCTGAAAATTTTCTCTCTTTTTTACCAATGAACCATTTTTAATAAACACCGCAGGATTTCATGCAAATATCATGGAAAGTGTAGTTCAAAGAGTTATCAATAATTTTCCCCAGAGAGAAATCTCATATCCCTATATACAGCTTAGTTCTGGTTTTCCTGAGAAAAGAGAAGCTTAGATATCTTAGATTCCCAGAGATATTGAGAAGTTCACTTGAGAAGTTCCTTGTCTTTTATTTGCAGCCACTTGTACCTCTCCAACTGGCTCTCTGAAGAAATTGAAAAAAACTCATATTGAGCTTCTCTATTAAAAATAATTGTATTCATGGAAGACCCATGCACACAATTACTGTTTTTTCTGGATTACTTCCCCAACTTTTAAATAAAGGTTTCTAAGATGCACAGATAGTTGTAATAGGAAAATTAATTTCTGTAAAGTTCATTGACAATGCAGATCCTGCGTATATGTGGTCTATTCACCTGTATACCTGTCTTTATTCACTTCAGTAAGACTTACTCTTGGATGTATAGGATTCCTGCCATTTTTAGGTATGTTTGTATGCCCATATATATTGGAGAGGTATTATTTCTTAAGGTTCTCATTTTGTTTGTTTCATTTTCTATCTCTTAATTTTCAAATTTTCTTTTCATACCTAGTATTTCTTCGCAGGCACAGGATCCACTTTACAGATCAAGCAGATGTTGATCCATTGGTTACGAAAGGGATTGATTTGTCAATTAAGCCTGATGTCATAGGCTGAGAGAGAATGACCAACCCAAAGTCATTTACCAACTTTCATGCCTAAGATAGGACTAGTCTCCTGGTTTCTAGAGTGGTGACTTAACCATTAGACTAAACTAGCTCTATTCCTTTATTTCCGTTGACAATTTTTTTTTTAGTGTTTGCAGTTCTTCAACCACAGATGATATCAGGGTAGAAGAAATGGATTCTCTGTGTCTTCCAATTTTCTTCCAGAGCAGAACAAGAAAGCCTCTTCCCATGAAGGTTTTTCTATGTCTTTTCTCCCCCCTTCCCCTTCCTCCTCTTCCCCCCAGTCTGTGGAAAAATTGTCTTCCATGAAACCGGTCCCTGGTGCCAAAAGGGTTGGGGAGCGCTGCTCCAGGGGCTCCATGTTAATTGGTCCAGTGACCAAGGAGCTCTGCAGAGGAAGGACCTTCAGGGGAGATCAGAGAGGGGGAGGGGGGCGATACAAATAGCATGAGGGCAGCACAGCCCTGCTTCCATTGTTTTGCCAAAAGCCTCGGATCCTGCGATGCAGTGCCTACTGTAGCGTATATCCCAAGAGTGGATCGGTAGCGACACAGCCCTGGTGGCACAGTGGTTAGAAGGCAGCATTGCAGGCAAACTCTGCCCACAGACTGAGGCTCAAGGTTGCCTCAGGCATCCATCCTTCCAAGGTCAGTAAAAGGAGGGCCCATGTTGTTTGGGGCAAGAGGCTGGCTCTGTAAAGCGCTATGGTGTGGGTATATAAGTCAATGTGCGAGTGCTACAGAGGGCTGGAATACCTTGAAAGAGAGGTGTGTATTCTTGGGTGGTCTCGAAAATTCCTGACCCATTCACACCAACCGAAGAGCATCTTGAGTGGTCTCAATGACCAGAGGTGATCATCCCCCAGTGAAATGCATCCATTCCAATAACCTTGGTGCAGCTCCAGCATGTCATGGGTACATTGGTTGTGTCATAAAAGTCAGAGGTTGACTGTGAGCATGCAGTCATGGCTGCCATCTCTTCCCCCTCCAATGTAAGTGGTCTCTGCTGAATTTGGAACTGCCAGAGCCAACTGCCAGAAGCAAGGAAATGTTTGCAGATGGAGGGAAGGAAGGAAAAGAGAGAGAGAGAGAGAGAAATTTGCAGATATTTGAAGATTGAGTGAGTCAGGTAGAGGTTAATACTGTTAAATGACATTCCTGGGATTGTGCCTGAAACTTATTTTATTTTATTTTATTTACATTTGTATACTGCCCTTCTCTCGAAGGACTCAGGGTAGTGAACAGCCAATAAAACACACTAAAACACAATAAATTGCAACTATAAACAATATTAAAATACTAAACTGGTTGGCCAAATTTAAAAGATTTAAAATTTTCAATTCTCGTCCCCCAAAAACAATATCTGAATTAAAAACCAAGGGGTGTTAGGTCAGCCCAGCCTGAACTTAGGGTTCCTTAAAAGATTCCTGCTAATTATTCATATTGCCTGTCTTTCTATTTTCACTGCCAAAATGCTGGGCCAAGTTACACAAACCTTCAATAGTTAGAGCCCTAAAGGGACAATAAGTATCATGATCAAAGTGCTTAATCTCCCCCTCTCTTTCTCCCCCTCCCCTCCCCTCCCTCTCCATTAACATACCACCTTTCCAACTGTAAATTGATTTAGTTCAGTTGGAATTATAGCTTGGCTGAACAGCATCTGCTTGCTGGATTAAACAACATTGTTTTTTGACACTAGCATCCTTCTGAGGTCCATCCTGCAACATGGAACTTTAATTTTTCCTCTCCCTCTCCTTCATTGTAGATTGCCTACTTTCCCTCTGGGAATTGGGCCCCATTGCGTAACACCAGTGCCATCTCCTTTTCGCTTTCTCTGGCTTTTCATTTAGCAGATCTCTGCCTGTGGATTGTGCAGATCCTATTTGCTCCCCCCCCCCCCCGCTTCTTAAAACCCCCAAAGAGAAGCAAAGAAAGGAATTGAGATGGGGAACCCTCAATCAGAATTGTGCATTGTCAATCAGCTGTAACAGAATAACAGTCGGGAGTGATCTAGAAAGTCTTCTAGCCATAGGAGACCACAAACCATGGTCTGGACTGGACTGACTGCCCAGTCTCTTCTTAAAAACTTCCACAGACGGGGCGCCCACAGCTTCTGGAGAAAAGCCTTTCCACTGAGGAATTGTTCTCACTGTACTCGGTTGGAACTAAGTTTAATTTGATTTGATTTAATTTATCTTAATAATTTGAATTGGATTTTCAAATCAATGGAGGAAAAGTGTGTTTGTTCATGTGCAAAATACCCATTGAATCTCCAAAGTAGATCTGAATGTTGAAGTAATCCACTTCAGTCTGCTGGTTTGCTTCAAAGGTTCAGTTTGAAGATGCAATTCTATGGAACTACTTCCTGGTCAAATATCTGAGTCAAATATTTCCAATCCACTTGATGGAATTTCTGGATTCAGACCAGGAAGCAGCGCACTGGTGGCTTCACAGCCACAATAGCTGAAGAACGCCTAAGCCTTCAAGCATGGCTTATATTCTTGTCCTTAGTCTCATTTAAGCCTTCACAAATGAACTACAGTTAGTCCTCAACTTGCGATCACAATTGGGCCCAAAATTTATGTTAAGTGAATTTTGTCCCATTTGACGACTTTTCTTGCCATCGTTCTTGAGTGAATCACCGCAGCTGATAAGTTAGTAACACGGTTCTTGAGTGAATCTGCCTTCCCAGTTGATTTTGCTTGTCAAGAGATTGCAAAAGGGGACCACGTGACCTTGGGGCACACCAATGGCCATAAGTATGAGTCAATGGCCCAGCACCTGAATTTGGATCACGTGATCATTGGGGATGCTGCAAAGGTCGTAATTGTGAAAAACAGCCATAAGTCACTTTTTTCAGCGCCGCTGTCATTTTGAACGGTCACTATATGAGCTGCTGTAAATTGAGGGCCATCTGCATCCCTTCCAGTTAGAGTACCGCCATTTGCTGCTGGCACCAGGTGTCACTTTTTCCCAGTCTTCGTGATTTGGTGAGCAGCCTCTGTCAAACTGTCACTTCCAGAGCTGTCTCGGTGGGAAGTGGTACCATGATTAAGCAAAAAGCCAAACAGAATGATTTTAGGAATAAATAATAAATTAATAAATAATTACCTCTGCGTTTATTCTTAGGAATAAATAATTACATCTGCTCTTCCAACTTGTGCTATAGCAAAGGGACTTCTTTGCATCGGCACCAAGATTGGGAAAATATCACTCTGCTTTCTGACTCCCTGAGTTTTATGTAGTTGGCTAAGGAATTTTTGTGTCCTCTCCTTTAGTTTTGCCCCCTTGGCTGATTTTGTATCAATCCCTTACTCTACTAGACACTTCAACAAGTGAGGTTTACAAGGTTTACAAGCCTAGTGGCTGCAGCTAATAAAGGTTGATTAGGACGTGAATTAGCATTCAAATGATCCCAGGCCATTACATCAGTTTATGGCTCAACAAATTGCTGGCACTCAGAAAACAAATCAATTCAGCCACTAATCTAGGCATCTGGCATGGATGCCTCATTGCTTTTTACGGCTGTCCTAAATTTTGATTAGATTTTAAATGGATGTTTGCTGCCTGGTAGACCCACTAGGTCAAGATTATTTTAATGAATGAAGCATCAAGGTGGATGAAGGAGAGCTGAGAAAATGGCAGGCAGGTGAACCATCCTTGTTAAGGCAGACTTGGGGAAATAGGGAGCAAATTCCTAGGAATCAAGGAAGAGGCAAAGGTTTTGGGGGGTGCTCTTCGGCACCCACCAGAACAACAAACAAGAACAAAGGAATTGGAGGCTTCAGTTGTTGCTCAGTTGCTCAGTTGGATCCAACTCTTCATGTCCCCATGGACATAGGATGCCAAGCTTCCCATCCTACACCGTCTCCCAGAGTTTCCCCAAATTCATGTTCATGGCGTCAATGACCCTATCCTATCGATCTAACCATCTCGTCCTCTGCTGTCCCCGTCTTCTTTTCCCCTCTCCAACATCAGGGTCTTTCCCAAGGAGTCCTCTCTTCTCATTCGATGGCCAAAATCGTTTGAGCTTCAGCTTCAGGATCTGCCCGAGTTTATTTATTTATTTATTTATTATTTTAATTTATATACCGCCCTTCTCCCTCTTTTTGCCATGGCTGTTAAGTGATTCAGTCTAGTTCAGAGGTAAGGAACCTGGGCTCTTTTATGACTTGTGCTTCCATGCTGGCTCAGGAATTCTGGGAGTTGAAGTCCAGAAGTCATAAAAGAGCCAAAGTTTGCCTACCCCTGTTTAGTTTAGTTTGGTTTATTTGAATTTATACCCCGCCCTTCTCCCGCAGGACTCAGGGTGGCTAACAGGCCTAATAAAACGTACAATACATAACACAAAAAACACAATAAAAACAAGCTTAAAAAAAGATGGGCAGGATAATAAGATAAATTCCATCAGATTAAAATGACTAAAACGTTTAAAACCCAATATAAAACTCAAATAAAAATCAGAGGACTAGCGCTAGGATAAACCAGCCTGGTGGAATAAGTGGGTCTTCAGGGCACGGCGGAAGGTCCGAAGATCGAAGATGATGCGTATTGTGGGGGTAGATCATTCCAGAGGGTGGGTGCCACCACAGAGAAGGCTCTACCCCCTGGGCGGAACCCTGAGGATGCTCACTCTGTGGGAGCATGTGGATCGGCGGGAGGTATTGGTTTGCAGAATGTGGTCCTGCAAGTAACTGGGCCCTATGCCATGGAGCGCTTTAAAGGTGGTAATCAACACGTTGAAATGCCCTCGAGAGACCACCGGCAGCCAGTGCAGCTTGTGCAGGAGAGAAGTTATATGGGCACGCCCACTAGCTCCCAAAATTCCCTGTGCGGCTGCATTCTGGACTAGCTGGAGTCTCCGGGTAAATTTCAAGGGGAGCCCCATGTAGAGAGCATTGCAATAGTCCAGATGGGAAGTGACAAGGGCCTGAGTGACTGTTCATAGGGAGTCCCAATCGAGAAAGGGGCGCAACTGCTGAATCAGGCGAATCTGATAGAAAGCCCCCCTGGTGACGGCTGCCACATGATGTTCCATAGACAGCCGTGCATCCAGGAGGACCCCCAAGTTGCGCGCTCTTTATGTGGGGGCTAATATTTCACCCCCAAGGGCCAGTGATGGTTCGAGCTGGCTATATTGGGATGCCGGTAACCACAGCCACTCAGTCTTGGAGGGGTTGAGTTTGAGTCTATTCTTCCCCATCCAGATCCGCACA
>JANHFO010002301.1:41428-54441 GCA_032468095.1 Pareas carinatus | reverse complement strand
ATCGGCGAGACCCACACGCACCGTCCCATGGCTATCAGTGCTGCCCCCGCCCCCTTACATCTGGTGGCCTACCCCAGGTTCTGTGGCTCGCTGTGAGCTATGTTTCCGTCCAACGTAGCTCCTCTCCTCTCTCACCTTTGGCAAAGACCCTGTGGCGCATTTGAGCAGCCCGCCTTACTTCAGACAGGGAAGGGAGGAAGCACTCCCATTGGGGTGCTCAGAGGGGCGGGTGATGTCAGAAATGCCCTCAGGTGTGCGTGAGAGGGGGAGGGGAGCCCCACGTCCATCTGGCTTTCTAATAAAGAACTCTGTACTGGGGCGACTGCCCGCATGCTCACAGAGAGAGCTCTGAGTGCCGTCTCTGGTTCACCACGACTGGCCATAGATTCACCATCACTGGACCTAGGATATAATGTTGGTATGCAGATGGGAACTAACTAAGATACCTTAAATCACATTTGCTGCCACTAATGGTTGCTGGGCTACTCACCATGCAGTGCTATTCTATATATAAAAACACTCCGATACAGAAGCCATTAAAGACAGACTAGGTTCTATTAGGTGAAATATGCTTTAAAGATCTCACAGGATAGGGGTATCTATAGTGAAGAGGCAAACCCTGTTTCATATAAATCAATGTAGCAGTTCTTTGGTTGGACACATTGCAGATAAGCCCCACAGCACAAACATTTTTCCAAGGAAAGAGGTCACAGACTCTAAAATCCTTTCTGTATCCCTAGAGAGATTTCTTGCTTAATACTTGAATAGTTAGCTCAAAATCAATAGTTTAGACTAGTGGTCGCCAACCTTTGGGGTCTCAGGGACCACTAAATTCAGAATTTTAAATCCTGGAAACCACTAATACGAATTTTTTGAAAAGACACATACATTTGTAAAATAATGACCAGAGAACTTCCATTTTATTAATATAAATGGCACCTATTTAATATAATAAAATTAAAAAAGCTCATTTAATTATAACAAAATCATAAATGCTTAGTTAATCATAACAAAATCCCTAAAGGTTGTTTAATTCTAGCAAAATTAGTTTAATTAGTACAAAATAATTGAAGCTTATTTAGGTATTACACATTTTTGTGTGGTATTTGTTCCTGTGAGCGAGCGAGCAAGCAAGCAAGCGAGAGAGAATGAGAGAGAGACAGTGACACACACACACAGACACAGAGAGACAGAAAGAGAGAGAGAAAGACAGAGAGGGAGAAGGAGAGAGAGAGAGAAGGAGAGGCAGACACACATGGAGAGAGGGACAGAGGAAGGGAGAAGGAGAGAGAGAGACAGAGAGAAAGAGAAATAGAATGAGAGACAATCAGACACACACACACAGAAACAGACACACACAGAGGAACCATACAACTATACAAAAAAATTCAAATAATCTCCAGATTTTCCTGCGGATTACCAAATTTTTCTCGTGGCCCACTGGTGGGTCCTGGTCTACAGGTTGGTGATCACTGGTTTGGACTAGTTTCCTGGTAGTAGAGATATTATAAAGGCCAACAAAATCTATATAGAGAAACACTAACAGAAAAAATAATAATCTATTTCTCATTGTCTATGATTACTAAGTTGTTCATAAATAAATCCCTCCAAATAGGGTCATAACAACATCATTAGCATTGCAAGTAATAATAAATGAAGAACTTATCTGGCCCTAGATGATTTTCCTAGCAGGAAAAGGATGCCATTGAACATTAAAATGGTGGGAACCTAGATATTTCCACTTACCCTGGTCACTAAATTTCAAAACAGGACATTATAAAATTTCTCACTCAAAGCTCTCCAGTTTTGTCTCACTTGGATGTCCTTGTTGGCCCATCAACTATTTCCTATTCTTGATTCCATTCTGCTTGCTCACTTTGAAAGCCACTGCAGATATCCTCCCAAATGAAATCAAAGCATTTCCATATGCTGTCTTAAATTCGCCAGGTCAGGGACAAGCTAGGGAGGGCTCCAGTACTCCTTATGCATGGGGTAGAAAATATCCCTGAAAGTCAGTCTAGGTTCTGGCACCAGAAATCAATCTTCCCAAAAGGTTTTGTATTGGAAGACAGGAAAACGCCTAAATTTTATTGGCACTCTATTTAAAGGTTGTGCTGGCATGCTTGTAGAAAAACAACTCCATAAGATAAAAGATGGCCCTTGGCTTTTCTCTTAACCATTTAAACTAGTTTTGTTTATATTGAACCATCATGGGATATTCCTAGAATCTTGGAAGGAGAAAAAGAATCAAAAGGCTAGTCTACTCAAGTTGAGATATAGCGCCATGATATCTAAATCAGGGGTTTTCAAACTTTTTCAAGCTGCGGACCCCAAAGCATGTCGTTGCTACATGGTGGACCCCATTTCCACATATTCAACTAATTACTAATCGACAATTCATGTATATTACTTATTGCAAATTTTTCTTGACTTGTCTGTGGATCCTATAGCAACTTGCCACAGACCTCAAGGGGTCTACAATTTGAAAACCTATGATCTAGACCAAAGGTCTCCAACCTTGGTCCCTTTAAGGCTTGTGGACTTCAACTCCCAGAATTCTGGAAATTGAAGTCCACAAGCCTTAAAGGGATCAAGGTTGGAGACCTCTGATCTAGAGAGCAGTTCAGTCACATGTCAAGAAGACTTGTCCTAAAGATGCTTTCTCAAAAGGCAACTGAACTCTGTTTTTCCTTTTTTTTTTTGAAAATCACCTTTGGGACAACCAGATGACTGAGAATCTCCATAGATGTCAAGAAGAGATATTGTACATTTAAAAAAAACCGAGAAAAATTATTCCTGAGAAAATCATCACAAAGTAACTGAACTTAAAATTACACATCATGCAATACTAACGTTACTAGTTGGGGGAAAAATTAATTACAGGTTTGGAAATTAGCTAATGCTGACTAACTGAGTAAAATTCTATACCAGCTCTTAGTTTTCCTAAGATGGCTTCTTACCAACCTTGTTCCATCCACACATTAAGGACAACATTTTCTACTCATCTCCCAAGTATAGTCCAGATAGGCAAGGGATAATATCAGCTGTAGTCCAAACCATCTAGAGAGAGTAAGTTTTGGTGTGGAGAACCCATTGTTAGCTAAATTAGATTGAGTTGCGCACAGAATTTTTCCAATCATTGTAAAAATGTCTACATTTTTATTATTTTCTGGGACATGGGGAAGGGAAACTGATTAGGAAATTTCACAGACCTTGAGAAAGTATAATTCTTTAAATTATAAATTGAAAGATATCGATTCCCCATCCATAGTATAGGAAAGTGATTGTACTGATGCTGTTTATCTTCATCTCTCTTTTGAATATTTGAATCATTCAAAGCACTTCGAGTTGAGATACTAAAATATGGATGTGAACACCAACCTTCTTCCCCTACTGACTTCCTTCAGTACTAAAAGGTGCTTAGCACCTTGCAGGATCAAACATCTTTCCTTTTAATGCTGGGCAGCATGTGCTAGAATGTGCTAAGTCCATTCGCGAGCTAATACATTATTTACACAAGTTATTCAAGCATAGCAGCCAGGATATGAAACATTTATCAACAAAGGGTCCAGTTTTGTCATTTAAAAATAATTACGCTTCTTTAGCAGAAGCTAACAGATTCTGTTGGCCTAGAATCATTTATTACAACTGCCTAGGCATGAGAGGACATTAGATCCTAAGAAGATTGCAACCTAGCTGCAAGATCTTTCAGATATGAAAGACAATTTGCTTCTGGATGTGATCTGTAAACATTCCATCAAGAAGATGCTAGAATTAGCAGGTAGAAAGCCAAAGAGGAATTAGAGAAACTTACCCATGCATGTATATGGTTTGGCCAAGAAAGGGTTAACTTTCACCCTATCATTCTATTTAATTAATCATCTCTTCAAAAAATGCAAAGAAATTAAGAAGGACATATCTCATCTGGAGAACCCGAATCTGGAGACGACTTATAGACAAAATTGCAGAATAACCATTTTGCTCTTCATACATTTAAGAAGAGCTACGTCACGGGAGTTTGAATACAAGTCAACTACACCGGTAAAGGAGAAGGTCAACAACCTCTCAAATTAACTGTGCAACAGTCAACTCAAGACTGAATATTACTGTAACTAGCAACAAAGTCTCATTGTATTCAGGATCTCCTAGGCACTTCCTGATTCTCAACATGGTTTACCAGAGAATTGTTGGGACTTTTCTGCAAAGGAACTGAAACAAAACTTCATTATTTTCTTTAAGTTGATTCAATTATGAGATCTTGGTGTCTTCTATTACTTCAGGGACACTTTCCCTCCTGCCCCATGTATATCATAATCATAGCTTATACAATCTCACATCTTCTGTAACATAATTTACACATTTCAAATAACATTTATAAATGTTATAATTTATTTATTATATCTTATTATTTTCCTATAATCTATTTCTTTATTTTGCCAATCCAACGTCTTCTCCTTCTCCCCATTCTTCCCTCTTCTTCCTGTCCTTCCTTTCCAATACCTTCCTTCTCGCCCTTCTCTCCTTTCTTCTTCCCACTCCCCTCTTTCTTCCTCCTTCTTCCCCTTCTTTCCCTTTTTCTTTCTTTAGGGACACTTGATACTTTTGAGTAACACTGACAATTTCAGCTGATACGGAAGGATAAAATTTAAGATGGGTGGGTACATGACGGTGGAAGCAAATTGGAATAACTGCATGCCAATGATGACTGACACTTCGTTAACAGGAATGAATCAGCAATGATTCTCGGATTGAGGGAATGAGCTGGGCTGAGAATGGCAAGTGAATGACTATGGGATGAGATTGGAAAATAAGTTCCATTCGAGAAATCTCGTTTTAATTCAAATACAGTTAATATGATTGCTCCCCACATACCGCATCTAAGAATATTTCTTTCACATCATATTAAACACGGCCATTTGCTAACAAATTATGCAACAGTTCTGCTCAGTGAACCTTCTGCTTTGAGGATGTAGTTGTTGAACTCAACAGAGCCTTCCTTCCCACCTCCCTTCTTCCCCTTCCCTATCCATCCATCCATCCATCCATCCATCTTAACCCTTGGAGAATGTGTAGACAAGTGTTTTGTGCAACAGTTTTCATTGGCAGTTCCTACAGTTAAGTAAGTGTGACTAGCCCAAAGTCTACCAATTGGCTTTGTGCCGAAGGAAGGACAGATCTCACAATCTTTCAGGTTATACTTTGGTGCCTTTAACCACTACACCAAAATGATCCTCCTATTTAAGAGCACAAACTATATGACATTTGTCGCCAGTGGGACTAGTTGTTAGTGGAGATCCTACTGTTTTACTTATGTTCATGATTGCTTTTAGGGAGTGCTTGCTATAAAAGGAGCAATTCAGCATTTTCCCTTCCCATCTCTTTGTTTTCTTCCAAAATTCAGCTGCTTAGCTGAAAGCATCTCTGTCCTTCTTGCAAACAAGCTTAATGAGATAATTTTCTGTAGTTCTTATGACAACAAAACACAGCAACTGGAAATAACAGTTTTTTTTGTTTAAAAAAACCTAAAACAAGAGAGTGGAACAAGTAAAATTAAAAACAAGAACTGCATGCAACAGGTATGGGAAATCTGTAACTAGAACTGCAAAATGCGAAGTAGAATAGGAAGTCAACAGCAATGCTTTTAGAATAAGAATTAGAATTTATTTGCCAAGTGTGTGTGAACACACAAGGAATTTATCTCCGGTGTACATGCTTTATACTTACATACAGGCTATAATTGACAAACTATGATTACAATCTTAAGGCTATAATTGACAAACAGTGATTACAATCATAAGATACATTCATCAAGTACACTCATCATGTCATGTATGTATTAGGTGCATCCATAATCATAAAGTACAATCATCATGTCATCATGTTATCGAGTACAATCATCATGCCACAAAACCCAAAAACTTTTCTCCTTAAAGAAGACATTTTACTATAAACAGGTCTCTTCTGCAAAATTAAAATCTGTATCGAACATCTCTTTAATAAATAGCAGAGTTGCTGATGTTAGTACGTGGGGGTTTTTTTTGGTGACATCATTAGTCAATATCACCACTCCAGACGGTGGCTGGTAGGTTTGCTATCACTTACGGCAGGGCTTCTCAACCCTCGCACACGGCATGCCAGCAACCGGGCAGTGCAAATAAGTCAAACCCCATCTGTGGGATGCAGGTAGCACACAAAACCATACCCCCTCCAGTCATTGGAAAAAGCTTTCTCCATGGAACCGGTCCCTGGCGACCAAAAGATTGGGGGCCACTGACTTAAGGTGTCTACATTGTAAATAATCAAAACTCATCTTCCCCTGCCTGACACTTTCTCAGTCTATGTCAGTGATGGCTAACCTTTTAGGCACCGAGTGCTCGGAGGAGTCCCGACTAATGAGTCACGGGTCATGACATCATTACCTGGTGCCGCTACTCTCTCTCTGAGCATGTGCATGGCCCTGTGACATCATTGCCTGGTGCCATTATTCTTTTCTGAGCATGCTCAGCTCTGGGATGATCCTGAGGCAACTTAGCTCGCGCGCCAGCAGAAAGGGCTCTGTGTGTCTGCTATGGCACCTGTGCCATAGGTTTGTCATCCCTGATTTATATCAACCATACTGAAAATTCTGGGTGTTGTAGTACGAAAATAAGTTGAAATCACTATGTATGGAATTATATAGTTTAAGACTAGCTGCCTTTTCTCAACTTGGAAATGCCCTTTAGCAACATCATGATGACTGGGATCCTTGGTACTCTCTGAACTTGGTAGTTTTCTGCAAGAAAACCACCCAGGACCCCACATCTTAACCCTGAGCTATAAATAGTATCCTTTATCGGTGCATCAGGTTGATAACTCTAACCAATCTTGAAAGATTTCATATCATCAAGCTATCATAGAATTTAGGGTAAATTCTGAAGCATGTGATCTTTTAAAATATGAAATACAGTATTATTACATTTTTAGGCTAAAGAACATCATTCTCATTAGGAAATAGGAGTCTCCTTGCCAAAACTGCATTTCTCCCAAACTTTTCCCAAGGAAAATTCCCACAAATTGTTTCCCCAAAATAACAGATTTCAGGAAAAATGACCACATGGAGGCAGTGTAGGCTAGTTAAAAAAAAAGCAGGCCAAAATGTCACAGTGTGGGCAGTTTGGTGACCTACAAAAAGGCCCAGAATCAAGTTTTTATACAACTCACCATGTTCTTTGTAAAGAGTCAGGGAAATGGAAGAAAAGAGAAAAGAACAGACAGCAAGACTCATCACAAATCCTTATTGGGCTTTTCACAGAAGTCGAACTAACTTCCTCAATATACAACTAACTCAAAAAGTTAGCTGGGTGCAAAAAAGGTAAACATGTAGCTAAATCAGCTTGTCTTCGAACTGTTGCTTTATATGATCCCCAAAACAAAATGTCACACTAAAGTTCCTGTAGAGCGGTGATGGCGAACCAATGGCACATGTGCCGAGGCGGACACATAGAGCCCTCTCTGTCGGCACGTGAGCCAAGTCGCCCCAGCATCGTCCCAGAGCTGAGCATGCTCAGAAAGGAGTAGCGGTGCCAGACGATGATGTCACAGGGCTACGCGCATGCTCAGAAAGAGAGTAGCGGCACTGGGTGATGACATCACGAGCTGTGACTCACTAGCTGCGACTTGTCTGGGTATTCGATGTCTAAAAGGTTCGCCATCACTGCTGTAGAGTAGTTCTCCGCGGCCATGACTGGCACCTAATGCTAACCGGAAAAGCAGAAAGGACACAAGCAATTAACCTACATGCCTTGTTCTGATTTCAGATGTTTCTTCTTTGGTCAAAGCTCAGCCAGAATCAATGGTTATGCTTGATACCCATCAGTTGATCCAAAATCAAAAAACAAGAGCTAAGCCATAATTGTAAAGTCTCGGGTTCTATTAAGCCACAGGCACCTACTCAGGTCTATCCCATAGCCTGGTTTCATTAATTCCTTATTACTGTGAGAACAAGCACAGGAATAAAGTTAATTTAAGCAAGAGAAAGGCAATTAGCTCTTACAATGCATTTAAATTGAAAATCATTTCTTCCCATCTTTGAACACAGTTTTTGTTCTCGGACTCCAAATCCCCCGCCCTCCAATTCCTAAGCTGATATTAATCAAGTGATGTTTTTCTCTTGAAGGTGTTGGGAGTCGCTAATGAATATGCAAATCCTTCATTTCAGGCAAGTGGATTTTCCAATCTCATTGTTCCAATATTTGCTTGATATTGAACACATCCCCCTATTCCACACCCCACCCTCCAATTAGATTACATCTTATTTGACTCTATGACAGTCAGTGGCAGCATAGCTGGCTGAGGAATTCTGGAAGACGAAGTCCACAGGCCTTAAAAGTTACCAAGATTGGACATATCTGGTTTAGAGAGAAGATTTCCGTTAAGATTATTTTGTTTTCGCGCAGCAGTGCTCCTGTGTTTCAAGGAACGGAAGGGGCCAAATAAGCACATGTTCATCGACTGACCTCTGCTCTTATTATTTTCGTAAGGATTGCGTGAAAAATTATGATCTGTGTGGAACTAAAAAGGCAGATTAGTCATGGTTCTCCCACAGCTCCTTGTCACCTTTTTCCAGGACAGCATAAAAACAGTCACAAGTCCAGCTAAGTAGGCGGTGATGCAAAAATTCCTGATTCTCACATTAAACAGAGCTGGGCAAGGGGCAAAGAGCTTCAAGACAAAGCAAAAAGCAGCCAAAAAGGCTGTTCACTTGAAAAGGCAGAAGAAAGAGACAAAGGATTTGAACCTTAAGACCGGCATACAAATATATACATTTATTTACACTGCATTTCAAATAGTTCCTGCTATCTCTCTACATCTGACAGGTTTCCTGTGCGTCATTGCATGCATAATTTCTTGACATGTTGACTAATAACATGATTACTCATTCTGTGTTTAGCCTTCTTAGGATGGCTTGGGAATGTAAAGTGGAGAGGCAATGGATGGTAATACATCCATGCCAAGTTTTAACCCAATCAGACTGAACAATCCATCTGGCCCTACTACATATTGCATTTTAGCCATATCAACCAGATGCCTCTGGGACTCGGATATGATTTTGTTTACCGTAGAAGAGGCCTCGATCCATTGATCAACGGCATTTGGTTTTGATAGTTCAGCTGTTCCTCCAGCATTGCTAAGATGACCAGATGCATGCAGTAGAGATTGAAATCGCAATAGCAGTTAGACTTGTATACCGCTCCACAGTGATTTATAGCACTCTTTTGAGTGGTTTATTTGGGGGCAAATATGCTGACCACTTAGAGGGTATGTAAACCACTTAGAGAGGGCTGTAGAGTACTGTGAAGCAGCATATAAATCTAAGTGCTAATGCTATTAAACAGTAAAAATAAACAATGGAAGTAGAGTGATAATATATTAAAATCGCCTATGTTTTGTGAAGTTCTTTGTCATAGGTATATGTGGTGCATGTATTTTTAAAGCTTGTGTTACATATTATTTAACTTGGTCCAGCTGTTTGAAAATGTTACTTCCCCTGCCATTGTTACCATTACAACTTTTTCACTCCATCCTTTTCATTATGGGCAATATGTAGAGTAACAGCTAGTCCCTGATCATAGCTGAAGTCCATACAATTCAAGACTACCCAGCATCTTAGATAAATATAGATTTAATGCTTGAGAACCCCCATTATTCAACAGGGCAACAACACAGTGATGATGATGTTACCTAGTTGGGCAAGAAAATGTCTGCAAGAAAACCATCAAGTTCAGAGGACACCCAAAGGTCTCATGAGTTATTAATATTCTCTTCTACTCAATTCCAAATCTGTAGGATAGACTGGAAAGTTTAAAAAAAACTCCAGAAGATAAGGCAAGCTATTTCCATGCTGCTGCTGAGGGTCTCCACTTGAACAATATTTTATTCACCAAAAACAACACATTTTAGGGCTTTTTATAAAGCCTCCAAAGAGATCAGTCTTCTCAATTGAGCAGAAAGCATATTGTTTACAACAGGGAAACTACTACTAAACTCTGAGTTAACACAAGACAAGTCCATGGAAACCACATGCCAAGCTTCTCAGATGACAGCAGAGAAGGATGAAACTTTAAGGTTTTTTTAGAGATATAATTTTATTACTGTAAATTAATTAAAGGGAAAATATAAATGCATATAATGATATACAATCACGTTAAATTAAAAATCATGTTAATAAAAAATAAGAAAAGCAGGGAAAAGATTTCATACTTAATGCAAATGATTATAAATAATATGTTATCAATAATCCAAGGCAGATCTATCCTTCCTGAGCTGTATAATAATTCTTCATATATCTTGATCTATTCCAAATACTGTGGTTATAGCCAAGAAGAACACATGGATGTTTAATGCATTAATCAAATGATCTTTGATACCGAGTCATATTAAGAATCCTACTAATGTCAGCTTAAAGTCTGTCTGTAGTTTCTAATTAGGCCAACTAACAGAATAGATAAAACATATATTTTCAGTTCTAACGGTGATTCAAATTAATATCTTCATATAAAATTTTATGAGCTGTTCTTTTAATGCCTGTGGGCCACTCGTAGAGCAGTTCAGTAAAAACACTACACAATGCAATAATTAATTATTAGATACACACACTTTTAGAAGGTATTATACATTTAAGATAGCATCTTTAGAATATTAACTCCGTCTGCCTAGTTCGGGGGTCGGCAACCTTGCGGCGCCCTGTCGCTCAAAATATGCATTATACCCGCCAATGTGCAACACCCGCCAGCACACAATTTATTGAGCTTTTCGACCCCCAGTAGGCCAACCATGGATAAATCCAAGAAAAGAGTTTCAGAAGAAAACAGAACATTTAATGGTGTGTGGGCAGATTCAATTGCTTTTATTGCTGACAAGACTGGTTTACCAATATGCTTGATATGTGGTGAGAAATTGGCAAACAACAACACACTATAGGTTTTTTTACATACATAGCATAAAGGTGAAAAAGGATATATGCAGTGTTATCTTCATTTTAGATGTCAAAAGCCTTTTGTGATTTCTGGTGTTTTTCTTTTCTTTGGGAAACGAGTCCAAATAGCTCTTTGAGTGTTTAAGGTTGCCAATCTCTGATCTAGTTCAATTCAATAAATAAAATTCAATAAATAAGGACGGCGGGTTATACAAATTGACCAAAATCATGGTGAAAACTCATAGCCCATACAGTATGATTTTTGGATTTACCAAAAAAAAAAAAATAGCAAGAATTTTCTGCTAAAGGTCAAATTCTGTTCTAATTTCGTGGGGCCAGTGAGAGGTCTGACCAGTTGCTTTAATATCTGTACTACTCTCCCCTGCCTAAAACCTGAGAATTCCTGAATAGCAATTGATTCCATATTGTCAGGCTCAAACAATCAGGTCCAGACCTTGGAGTTCAATTAGCTATTTTATTGTTCAAGGAATCTTCTCAGACTGGCGATTTGCACCTGGTCAGACTAGATAAGTTTCAAGGCATTCAACTTTTGTCCTTTTGTGCCCCTGTAGAGATTCCAGACTAATTCCTCATTTGACTCCTCCCCCAGACTCAGTCATATATGGCTTCTTCAGCAATTTTCAACTACAATCAACGAAGAGATATATCACTCATTTTAAACCACTTCAAAACTGTTCATGGGTATCATCTCCGTCCTATGGAGAATTTGGTTCAGTTCAGCGAACATGTGCTTTCAATATAAATGATCCCAAGCTCAGGGTCAAAATGTCTCAAATACAGATGGGAAAAATTCAAGTCTTACTTTGGCCAATGGGTAGTGCACTCTGTCTCAGTTCAACACATAAACAGGCCAAATTGAAAACTACACAATCCAAGAAATAAAAATATGAAATAAAAGTTAAAATGTACTTCATTCAATGTATTTTATTATTTTTTACTTCTTGGATTCTTTAGTTCACATTTTGTTATTCCGCTACCCTGTTTATATTTTGTAATCTTTCCAAATGAACAATAAAATTTGGTAGGGAAAAAAGAACAAATTAATATGCCACAGTGATACTTTAATTTTCTCCCGGAGTTGAAAACAAGATTTTTGTTTTCAGAATTTTATGCATTCATGCCTGGTTGGTTTTTAAAAAACAAGAAAGCCCCCTCCCACAATTATTGGAATAGCTTACAAAACATCTGCTTCTTTCCTGTTCCCAAGAGATGTCTAAAATCTAATTAACCAATTAATTTGCAAATAAATTCTAATTTATACAAGGCAGTATTTCTTGGTGTTCAAATTATCTGACAGTAAGCCATATAAAGTACTAGAGAATAGGACTTCATTAAAATACCAAAGAATTACTCAAATGGAAAAGAAATTTACATTTGTACTACAGTTAACATAGACATTTCCTCATTAGGGGTAAAGCAGAGTTTCTATTTGCCTCTTGCTAATTTGTTTTTGAATATTTACTATAAACTGGTGGCTTATTCATTTGCTAACAGTGTAGTCACATGTGTAGGACACTATGAAAACAAAAAGAGAGTTGTATTCCCAACTTAATTCTAGATTATTTTTTAAAACCATATGATGGAATGTTATATAACGAATTGGGGCGAACGCGAATTGGTAAATGAGTATGCATGCACATTAGTAATGGTGCACCAGAAGAAATGTGAGGTGAATTTTATGCCCTGTTCAATCCATATGGCTAGTGATTAATTCCTGCCAGATACTGTGTTTCCCCAAAAATAAGACACTGTCTTATATTAATTTTTGCTCCCAAAGGAGCGCTAGGTCTTATTTTCTGGGCATGCCTAATTTTGGGAAAAGACGGTAAGATCGCTCACCCCCACCTCCAAATAACACCCAGCCCCGGGTGCTCCTTAACCGATTGAGAGGGCTGAAGAGAAATCAGGTGGGGCTGAAAACTGCAGCGCTCCAAATTCGCGAGCTTGCAGCCAGCTGGGAGACGCTTTGGAAGCACTTTTGGTAGCCGGCGCCTCCCAGCAGGCTGCAAGCACGCAAATTCGTAGCGCTGCAATTTTC
>JANHFO010002301.1:25816-41328 GCA_032468095.1 Pareas carinatus | reverse complement strand
TTCCTTCCTTCCTTCCTTCCTTCCTTCCTTCCTTCCTTCCTTCCTTCCTTCCTTCCTTCCTAATGATACTAAGGAGTGTTCTATTTAGTGTTTCTTAAATTCACACATATGGCTAACTTAGCAGCAAAAGCAGATAAAAGTGGTCCACACTTAACAAACATTCGAAGTTATGATGAACTTGGAAAGGGTGCTTCATGGTCCAAAATATCATCCTCCCTCTATTTATGTGGCCGCATTTGAGGGGTTTGCAACCTGCTCACCATTTATGACTGGCTGCAAAGGAAAGATCTATACACTGAGAATTAAATTACTGGCATTGACAACCTGACAAGTGATCCCTGCAAAATGATTCTGCACAAATCATTTCTTAAAAAATAGACATTAGTTAAGATTTTTCCATCAGTGTTTAATAATATTGTTGATATGTACAACATCCTATAAACCAGATGCAATTAAAAAAGGTGCGTATTGTGTCACCCTTCCTGGATTGTGCATTCACAAAAACAAAGACTCAATGGATAGCTAGCATATCAAGGAAAATATTATTTTAGATCTATTTTTTTAGCTGCTTCGTTTTCTGTATTCAGAAACATTATTGAAGGAAGAGCAAACTTCTCAATATGTACACGACCACCTACAGTTTGAAAAGATATAATCCCAGGAGGAATGAAACTGATGCCACACACTTGAGCTATCTGCTTGACCTACACAGATTAACTCACTGTCGCCCTATAATAGGCTTTCTGTATCTGAAAACAATTTTCTAATTTATGTGCCTGCATATTAACAAAAAAATTTGATAACTTTTCTTGTCTTTAATGAAAGAACTCTTATTTCCAGTTTGGATTTTTTGGCTCTATTACTGTACCCTGCAGCATTTTTTCTCCTAACATCGGTCAAAACTGTGGCAACAAGGAAAGGTTTTCTTTGAGTTGGCAGTAATAATGCCATTTCTTAATCCTGAGAGGTTACACTCAATTTAGGACTTAAGTCTGGAAACTGCAGATAATTTGTCTTTTCAATACAGATGAACTAATGTTACTATTAAAATTATTTAGAATTACCGTATTACATTATTAGGGGATGCATGTTTTTTCATATTTTGGTTTCTTTGTATTCATGGTGCATCTTATATTCGATGGCACCAGTCTGGTGTGATCAGGGCAGCCTTCTCTGCTGCATCTTATAATCGATGTAATACGGTATATCTTCTAATTCCTGTGCAAGTTGATTTGACCACTTATCTCTGAACCTCTCATTCTGAATCCCACCCCCAAAATACCACAGATGAAAATTTTTAAATACTTCACAATTCCAGCATATCGCAGTAAATATGACCTTTGGCTCAAGTCACACAGTGAGAAATCTAACACGTACAATACATTAGTGTCATCTGCAAATTTTATTACAGCAAGCAGAGTATCATTATATTGGGGAGAGCAAGAAGCTAGAAATTTCTCCTACTCGGGCCAGCAGAGGAGGTCTGCTGAGGATCTCACTGGTCAAGGATCTCTGATGGGATCCAGGAGGAAGAGCCTCCTCTCTGTAGCGCTGGCTCTCTGGAACATCTTGCCCCTCAGGGTGAGGTTTGCCCCTACTCTCTTATCCCCTCACAAGGGCCTGAAAACCTGGCTCTCATGGTTGGTCTAGCGTCCTAATGAGTTAGTGCATCATTGGAGGTGGCTACTGAACTAATCAGCCGACTTCACCTCTCAGTCAAAATCACAAAACAGTGTGTCACATATTTTGGCCATGTCATGAAAGGAAATTCAATGGAGAAAGCAAGTATGTTGGGAAGCGTTCGCAGTAAAAGGAAACCAGGCCATCAAAGAACACGATGGCTGGAGGCCATCAACCAGCCAGAACATAGGACAACTGAAAGAAGCAGTGCAAGATCGAAAGCTGTGGGAGAGGCCTGACCCATACAATCGCCAAGTCAAACTCAATTGAATGGATAACATCATCATCATCATCATCACCACCACCTTCCCCTTGTACTCTGCCCATCTTTTTAAATTTCATATTATTGTCATTCCATTGTCTATTTTTATTGTTTTATTCCTTTGCTATGGATTATGTTTACATTTTTAATCATCTTTTTTTCTGTTTTATTGTTGTAAGCCGCCCAGAGTACACTCACGGTGAGATGTATCTTTGATTGTAATCACAGTTTGTTTATTGTAGGTAGGTAGGTATAGTGCATTTACACCAAAGACAAATTCCTTGTGTGTCCAGACACACTTGGCAAAATAAATTCTGATTCCGATGGGAAGCAAATGAATTTAATAAATAAATGGAAACGTCTGGCTTCGTTTAGAACAGGGGTGCCAATCTCAAAGATCATAGGCCACATTCAGTCCACAGTCTCCTTGGATACGTTCTGCGGGGCCACCTTGGTGAGTGGGGTGCTCCCCTGGGATGGGGGAGCGACAGCAGCAGTGGCCCTCAATGAAATTGAGTTTGACCCTCCTGTTTTAGAAGGATGGCTTCATGTACAACATTTTACTTGGCAGGGCAGACATGGATCCATGTAGAATCAAATGCAGTCTCTTTCATGTGGCTAAATGCCTAGATACCTCCAGTCCATGAGTTAAATTTTGAATGTTATTCCGCATATCAGCTGGCGCATTCCAATGTTCGAATGTGCTCGACTTCTCCCTCCAGAATGACCAGCCAACTGGCATTCCAGATGGAGACACCGTGTTTCAGGAAACAAAACATTGCAATGCGTAGACCGTCTGATCCCTCCAGGCCATAAAGTCTTATTATACATCTTTTACTGCCTTGAGGGATCAGACTGTCTACTCAGCAGGTGACCCTCATTAGGTGACCTTGGCTAATCTCAGAATCCAAGCGGGGCTGGCCCTGGTGATTATAGGATGGCAGACTTCCTGGGAACAACTTCAGAGTGTTAGGATGGACTGGGGAATTAAAAAAATAAAATAAAAAAATAAAAACCCGGAAGGCAGCAATGGCAAACATTTCCACAACCCTGCCAAGAAAACTGCAAATATGCAGTTGCCAGCGTGGCCAGGGGGCAATTTTTATATTCTTAAAATCTTTCAAGGGTAAAACCTTTGCTTGGCGTGGTGATGAAGCATGCCAGTTTGAAAGAAATTTGTGCAGAGTACATGTACTCTGCGGCTGTAATTTTATTGTTTAGGAGAGGGAATGTGGTGATATTCAGAGCCACAGTAACCTCTGTAAGGGAATAGCCATCTGTAGACAAATAGATTGAAGGGCTAGGAGCAAAGAAAATTGAGCATTCATAAGGAAGCATGATGCCATGCTGAGAGGGGTGAAGCCGATTTTTTTTTTCCAGTGGAAACATAAGACACTGCTGCGAGTCGTATTACCGGTGGGAGCCAAAAACTCCAGAAAACTGAAACAGAGCCATTCAGTCCTTTTGACACAACTCTAGAGAGATTTCTTTTCCGCCCCATGAAAATAAAAACCTTGGCAGAATTAGTCTATTCCTCCACATTTCATTCAACCACATCTGATGGTTAAAGCAAACTGGAATCCTCAAAGCTAATTTCATTACACCAGAGGGCCCCTTCCTTCCCTTCCATCCCGGGAAAATTAACTTTTTTTTTCCTCCTGGAAGTCACATTTTCTTATCTAACTCTATGTGGCAGTTTTAAATTAACGTGACACACACTAGACAGCATCATATTGATTTAGGTATTAATAAACAGCCGACTGTATCCTGCCGGTGGACTGGAAATAAAACGAGCATTTTGCTGAGATATTCAGACTTTAAAAAAAAAAAGGCCTCTGATCAAATGGGTTCCTTCATTCATGACAGCTTAAGCTAATAAAAAAATACATCCCTTTTCACCTGCCTCGGTGGGAAGCACAGTAAATTGCCTTTGACGTATATCTGGGGCGGAATTCTCCCTTTTGTCTGCAAAATAAATGAGATGGTGGCTTTTATTGCAATGGGTGGGGAAGGAAGAGATAGTAAATATCAGGTTTGGGACACCCTGTAGACATAAAACGCCAAGTCCAGAATAATATAAGCTCACGTTCTGAGGTTACAAACATCTTCTTTATGTGGGAACATACATCAAATGCTTGATTGTTATCATAGATAAAGTAATTAGAGGGATCACAGCAAAAGATCTGAACTTTAAAGGGCAAATATGCATGTCACCAAATGACTATTAGGACTCTATTCCCCGTTCTGTTTTTTATAATTTAGGGCAGAGGTCTCCAACCATGGTCCCTTTAAGGCCTCCGGTGGACTTCAACCCCCAGAACCCCCCAGTCAGCATGGCTGGCTGAGGAATTCTGGGAGTTGAAGTCCGCAGGCCTTAAAGGAACCAAGGTTGAAGATCTCTGATTTAGAGTATCTTGTTTTGGTTTACATCTATGATTTTCAGGGCAATTATGCACCTATCCTAACTAGATAGCGGTGCACTATTCTGTTGGCCGTACATAATATTTAAGCTGGGTAGAAATTAGGATGTTGACTAATTAATTTTCTTTTCCAGTACTATGGAAAAAAGGTAGCCAGGTCACATTTTATTCTGAACTGTGTTCTTTCTGTCCTAACAGGACAGAAAGTGGCTGAAAGGAGCAAAAGGAGAAAGGATCATAAAGAGTCCCTAATGGCATCCTTTTTTAAAAGAACCCTGATGGAGTTGGAGGCAACAGCCCATAAAGCCAAACATGCATGTCTAAGCTGTTGCATTCAGAAAAATCTTTTCCATTGTTCCTTGCTTCCAGCTGATATTTAAGATCAGTACTCCAGTCATTGCCAAGTTAAGAAGTTACAGGAATTGATGAGATCTCTACAAATATATTGCAAACAGCAGAAGGAGAAATAGTAAAAGTTCTGACCAAGCTATGCCAGAAAATCTGGTGAAAGATACAATGGCCTACAGATTGAAAGAGATCAGCCTACATGCCGGCATCAAAGAAAGAAGAATTAATGGCATGAGACCTATTGTACGATATCCTTAATCTCACATATTAGCAAAGTAAAATCTAGGATCATCCAATGCAGATTTAGAACCCTACATGGAAGGGAAATGTGGATGTAGATGTTGTGGATTTGAAAAAGGACAAGGACAAAAGACATTGGCAACTGATTGTGTGCAATGAAGACAGTGTTGATTCTTAGTGACCACCCAGATAGATTTCCTCCATGGCAATCTATCTCCAACCTGGTCCTTCAGATATTTCAACAGTAACCTACTGCCATTGTAACTGAGTCTATCCATCTTCCTGCTCGTTTGTCCTTGTCTTCTTTTTCCTTCCACATTCCCAGCATTAAAACCTTCTCCAGAGATTTAGTTTTTCACACAATGTGTCCCAAGTAGAATGATTTGAGACTTGTCATTTGTGTCTCAGGGGAAATCTCTGTGTGGATTTGTTCAGTGATCCATTTGGTTTGTCCATGGTATTCTCAGGGGTCTTCTCCAACACAAAAGTTCAAAAGTATAGAAACTTTTTCTCTCTTGCTTCTTCACAGTCCAACTTCCACTTCCATGAAGTGTCATAAGTAACATCTGGCTTGAACCATTTTGATCTTTGTAGGTATAGACATACCACAGCATCTGATGATCTTTTTCAAATACTTCATTACTGCTCTAGATGGTGGCATATTTCTTGACTGCTTGTTCCTTTACTACTGTAAAAGGTAAAGGCAAAGGCTCCCCTGCACTTTTATTTATTTATTATTTATTTATTATTTCAATTTATATAACAGCCTTCTCCCGAAGGACCCAGGACGGTGAACAGCCAACTAAAAAACACATATACAATAATTAAAATCAATTTAAAATAATTATAATTGGGCGGCATACAAAATTTAAAAGACTTAAAAAATTTTAAACTAAAACTAAACACCCTCCCCACTATCAAATTTAAAATACCCTGGGGAATTAGGACAGCCTTGCCTGGATAAAGAGATGGGTCTTGAGGGTGCGCCGAAAGACCCGGAGATCAGAGATCATGCGAATCTCCAGATGGAGTTTGTTCCATAGGGTTGACGCTGCCACAGAGAAGGCTCTACCCCTGGGGGTTGCCAGCCGACATGCGTGCTAGTCGATCCAACTCTAGGGCTGGTGCTCATCTCCATTTCTAAGTCGAACAGCCAGCACTCTCCGAAGACGTCTTCCTGGTCATGTGGCCGACATGACTAAACGCCAAATGCGCACGGAGCGCTGTTACCTTTCCACTGAAGTGGTCCTGATTTTTCTACTTGTATTTTTACATGCTTTCGAACTGACAGGTTGACAGAAGCTGGGGCAAGTAACGGGAGCATACATGGCGCTAGGGATTCGAACTGCCGACCTTCTGATCGACAAGCTCAGCATCTTAGCCACTGAGACACCGTGCCCCTCTTTACTACTGACTGTTCCTTAAAAGGAGGAAGTAACCTACCACCAGTTTCACTCTCATTTTACGGCTAGTTGTTGCACACGTTTGGTCTTTTCTATATTTAATTTTATTCCATTTTTTTCACTGTGCTCTTTAAATTGGTTTGAATATTGGTTTGCAAGAGGGGGTCAAACTATTCTCGAAAGCACCTGAAGGCAGAACAAGAAGCAATGGATGGAAACTAATCAAGGAGAGAAGCAACCGTGGAACTAAGGATAAATTTCCTGTTCCAGCTAGAACAATTAATCAGCGGAACGACTTGCCTCCAGAAGCTATGAATGCTCCATCACAGGAGGTTTTTAAGAAGAGATTGGACAGCCATTTCTCTGAAATGGTATAGAGCTTCCTGTCTGAGCAGGAGGTTGGTCTAGAAGACCTCCGAGGTCCCTTCCAACTCTATTATTCTGTTCTGTCCTCTGTGCTTTCGGGCCATCAGAATAGTATCCGATGACAGCCATTTCCGCCACTTCGCTTGCTAAGAAGTACAAGCGTTTAATTCCCTTCCTCACCTCCAGAAATTGTGCCTGAGTCCAAGACTGACCTCGTAGTTTCTACTTGCTTGTTATCTGTCTTTTTAACAACTAAAAGAACAGACCTTAGAATCACCCAGTGGCATTGCCACATGTCTAAGCAACTATATGTAGCAATCAAATAACCACTTATAACTTTCTTTCTTTTTTTTTATAAACTAAAGAGATTGAGGTCAGAAAATGTCACATCGTGCACCATGCATTCCAGCCCTTTATTCATCTCTTTATGCATTGTAAAGTATTACAGGACCGAGCTATCAAAAAGATTCTTGCTTTAAACCATGAATGCATTTAGAACATTTGGAAAAATAGGCTTGGAAATGCTACCATTTCTGGGAAGAAAAGGCAATAGTTTTTAACAGTGAGAGGAAGCCTGTCCGGGCCAATCAGGAACCATTGCTAAGCAAGATATATTTATTAAGTTTGTGTTGTCCCGTTTTTATGACCTTTCTTGTCACAGTTGCTAAGCAAATCACTGCAGTTTTAAATTACTAACATCGTTGTTAAGCCGTCATAAATATGAGAGAGTTACCAAGCGTACGAATTTAGATCCCATGGTCATGGGGATGCGGCAACGGTCATAAGTGTGAAAAATGGTCATAAGTCACTTCTTTTTTCAGTGCTGTTGTAACTTCAAACGGTCATTAAACGAATGGTTGTAAGCCAAGAAATACATGCAGATTCCCCTATATCAGTGGTTCCCAAACTTTTTCAGTCCACCGCCCCCTTGGTGCTGCAAACTCATCCTCAGTGCCTCCCCAACCTCAACCCCTATAAATAGCATTATTCGGAATAGCACACACACACATGCACAGAATGAGAGACACACAGACACGCACGCACAAATAAAAACATACCGTTCTCGCATTCCACTTCCCCCTCATCACTCACTCACCAGTCAGCCCTAACTCAGGGCTGAGCTCCGGATGCTCCTGCGGGGCGGGGCTGAGCTCTGGGCGTTCAGGGTGCTCCTGTGGGGCAGACCAAGTTTGGGATGCTTCGGGCACATAGTCCGAGTTTTGGATGCCCCCCTGCCCTCTTAGCACCCCCCTGCCCTCCTAGTGCCCCCCCTAAGTCATCCCACTCATCCCCCAAGGGCGGTACCGCCTACTTTGGGAATCACTGCCCTAAATCAACCCTGATGTTATACACGTCAGTAGCAAAGTTTGGACATATAGAAACTTCCATGGATTATACCCGATATCCTGTTTCCCCTGAAAGAAGACCTAACCGGAAAATAAGCCCTAGCATGATTTTTCAGGTTGCTCGTAATAGAAGCCTTACCCCAAAAATAAGCCCCCGTTAAGATTGTCAGCCAGACGGACATATTGAGTGCTGTATTTCCCCCAAAATAAGACCTAACTGGAAAATAAGCCCTAATGCGTCTTTTGCAGCAAAAATTAACGTAAGACTCTGTCTTATTTTGGGGGAAACATGGTAGACAAAGAAGAAATACACATTTTTTAAAGATACTCTTACTTCCAATTGTTCTGTGGACAATAACAAATGACCAGGAATCCAAGAGGGCTTTTTGCTACCTAGCTTTTTCTGGAAGTCTAGAAAATTAAAATGAATGCCTATAGCTTAATTAAGTTCTTCCTTTTCGATCCAGTTTCTTTTCTTCCGTAGATTGGCTTCTCTACATTGCCCTGATTTATTTTAATTTGTATTTCTGTCCTATTTTTGACGCTTTAAACTTTCCCTAAATGTATATTGTTAGAACCTATTTCCCTTTTTATTTCATTTTCAGCATTGGCCCTTTGAACTTTCTAGCTATAATAACCACTGTACAGAAGGTACCCATTTTATAAGCAACAGCTATATATATACATATACAAGATGCTGGAACATCCTTACTGTCTTTTATAAATTAAATAAATGGGTCAGGCAACCTCTCTCCACTAGATTTCAGTTTTCTATCTGTGAAATGGGAACATTACTGGGCTTTTTCATTGGTCTATGATAACAAGCAACATTAAAAAATCTTGTTTAATTCGGGCAGTCCATCTGTGCAGCTCTTGAATATATGATTGTTTTTCGAAATGGAAATGAAACCAACATTTGAAGTATCTACCCCATGGCATATTGATGCTCTACATACATCTGTTAAACCATTTATTGGCAGTGAAAACTTCTTCTTATCTGCGTTTCTCCTAGTGTGATCCCCACAAGCCCTGAGCGTTCACAGAACATCCAGAAGAAATGAGGCTGAAGGAGGTTGTGGTATGATGGGACCGAATGAACAACCTTTTTATTTTATTTTTTGCAAGCATATTTTATAACCTCATTTGCAAGCCTAAAAGTGACAATTATATACCTAACGCTTCCTCACCTAACAGCTGTGTTTCCCAAAATATCATAATTTAATTACTCTGTCTTTCTATTTTAAACATTCTCCTAGTTTTTTAATCCTCGCAAATGTCACTTCTTCTCCCAGGCAGGTAGAAAAATGACAAATTGGAATAATTGGTAACCAATTTGATAGAATAAGTAGATTTTTTCCCCCTGCTGATCGTACAACTAATAGCCAATTATCTGGGGGGGGGGGAAGAAGTGAGGAATTAGTGCGAGAAAAGGTGGTCTGAAGAGGCTTAAAGTTATAACTTCAGGGCAGAGAAAGGGGCTGTGATGACAAATGAGTTCTTAAATGCTCGCTTCACACTACTGCAAAGCCACAGCTAAGACACACTGAGGAAAAATAATTAGATGCTAACTCGCTATCATTATTATTAGTAGCATTTTGATAAGACTTCATTCTTACTGTGGAAAACTGTTACCACAGGAACTGTTTTAGATTATCTTATTTAAAGAAATCAAAAATCTACTATACCCACAGTCCTCAGCTTACAGCTCTCAATGGGACCAGAATCAGAATAGAATATCAGAGTTGGAAGGGGACCTTGAAGGTCTTCCAGTCCAACCTCTGCTCAAGCAGGAAGCTCTATACCATTTCAGGCAAATGGCTGTCCAATCTCTTCTTCATATATTTTAGCCTTTGGTTTCCTAATCATCTTCGTTGCTCTTCTCAGCGCTCTTTCTAGAGTCTCAATATCTTTTTTTATATCGTGGTGATCAAAACTGGATGCAGCAATCCAAGTATGGTCTTACCAAGGCATGCTAGTTATTATTAGAGAGTTTAAAAGGAGGAAGAATGAAACAAATTGTGAAAGTCTTCTTAAAACCTGTTCACGATTTCCAAGAGATTCAAGGCCTGAGTCAAACATAAGAAATTAGTGTTTCGGTTCCAGAGATCTGCACAGGATCAAAACCCATCCTTGTATCAAGAGACAAAATGGTGGCGGCATAATATTTATATTCACTTTCATAATTTTTTGAAAGAGCTAACAACAAATTGCCGTGAAGAAATCTCTTAATTTCCCTTTGAGGAAGGGAAAGGATGAGTTATATGCCTGTGTGTATCACACATCCAAAACAGTTCTTAAAAACTTTTTGAACGGCCAATTTCTTTTTTGGGATGCACAACTCAGTCCAAGCAACTTTGTTCCGTAAAAATGAAACCATCGTGCTTTTCACTACCTCCTAAACAGCATTTTGATTTTTCACAAAGCAACAAATTAAAACAGTCTGCCGGGGTAAGAATGGGGCTAGCCTTAGTAATTCAAAAGGCCTTTGCGTTTCTTAGCAACACACTGGGCAACAGACACAATTATTCAGTTGTTGAACCTCCCACCCACCTCTCCAATCAGTTCATACAGAGGATTCACTTTCTTCCATTCAGTACAAAACTGACTTATAGTTCTCACAAAAGACAGCAATGTGGAACTGTAATGCTATTAGTATCCTGGATATGTAAAAAGGTATTTGGTCAACATCATTTATTTTAATCCAAGGAAAACACAGAAAGAAATGAAAGTCTTCCCAACCAGTGAAACTGGTTGTGGTTGACTATTGAGTAGAGTTGGTTGGAGTTTAAGTATGGTGTTTAGTTTCGCTAACCTTATTTAACCCAGTGACGAATCTCCTGGCCTACAATTTGGTTCACATCAGGTTTTAGAAATGAATCTTTTATAATAGGGAGGTATCACTCAAGGTTTGGATTGATTTCAGAAGGGAGAGAGAAACAAATTCTAAAAATGTTTAGAAGTTGGTCTTCTCTTTAAAGGATTAGGATTTTCTCTTCCCAAACACTCTTTTCTCCTGCTAATTCTGAAAATGATTGTAAAAATATTAGTTGCATTTCTAGAATAAGGGACCTTAGACACAAATATAATGGAATCCAACGTTTCAGTCCAGAAGTTCTTCATAATAAGACCACCTTGATGAATATTCAATGATCAATTCCACAAATCTAACGAATGCATGTTCAAGCTTCTACCCTTGGTGAAATGATGAATTCAAATCTGTTGAATTCTTTTACAGGATTTATTCATCACCCCAATAAAATAACAGACAAACAATGACAGAATGACTCAACAATCACACAAGGAAACCTCTGGCTATATTTTTTTAAATTTCTAACAAGTCTATGAATGTGAAACAACTCACAATATTTATTTATTATGCAAACAGATGAGGAGGGGGGAAAGAGAAAACTAGACCCCAAAAGGAGAGTCATCTGCAATGAGATGAACAAAGATGTGACTGATGGACAGAGATTCATTATCGGCATAGAACAACAACATGCAATTGGAGAGTTAGCACTTTGACCTTAAAAATCAGGTTGGGATGCTAAGATTGGGTGGGAGAGCCCTAATGTTGCAGATGGAAGTACAAAACACACCTTCAATGCCTCCATATAATTGTAATAATGGAGTGGGCTTGATATATAGTCTTTCTACCCAGCAGAATATCATGCATATAAAGTAACTTGTGCAAAAGACATCTATGATACAGTACAGAAAAAGGGCAGAGTCATGTCTCTCTTCCTCCAAATAAAACCCAACTGTGCAACCAATGCCAGATTGGGTATCATTCAATTTGGCATTCTAATTTTCCAATAGATAGATGTGCAATTACTGAGCGCCCCTGGTCAATGAAGAAATGTAGCTCCCTTGCTGCTAATGAATCAAGATATTTTAGAGATACTATGAGAAGACAAGAAAAGGCTCAGCAGTTCCAGAAGGCCTGGATCTCAACAATTCTGTCCACAATGCTTAGCATGAGCTTTCTGCCTCATCTCATAAACCCTCTTGGAAATCCTGAGACGCCAGAAAATAACCAGTCGCAAGGAGCAGGATAACAGGGTTACTCTCCAAGTAAAACAGCTGTTAAGTGGATTTCTTTCCTGTCTCACTTATCAGCAAAATTAAGCAGAACAGCAGGAAGTCCTGCTCTGTGTAATGACAAGTTCCTTAAGAGGCAATAGTCCATCTGTAATATCAGTCAATGGGCAACTCTATTGCAGCTTTAGCGCCTCATTGGCTAGCATTCAAATTTACCTTCCACATTTGAATTAACCTTCCTTAACTAACATATACCCTCTTGGGCAGATGTATTGGGCATTTTTGTGGCTGTTCCCTCTTCCCATCTAAGAGCAATTGCTTTCTTCGTTCCCGGCACCCGGAACTCAGCCAACGCCATTCCCTAAAGAAGCCAGATTTATACAGAGTAGGAAGGAAGAGGTGATGCTTTAAACCAGAATATGTTTTGTTCCCCTAGATACATCTTAGCTCATCCATGTCACATTCATTTCAGATGAGATTCAAACAAGATTAAAAGAAGAAAAAAAGACACTTGGCTAGATTCTCAGTAGGCTTCTACTTTCTTGAACAGAGACTAGTAATTTACTCTGCTTGAAGAAATAAACGTATGTTTCAACTCTCAAGTTTCTGTTCAGAAGTTTATTTTAAGTGTGGTTATATATTCCAAATCGGTTTCTCTCTCCCCAACCCCAAGGATTGGAAATGTACATTGGTATTGTTTCATTTCATACTTATGCATAAGAATCTCTTGAACAAAACAAGAATATAATTCACATTACTGGAAGAGAATAAACCTTTGTTAGAAATAGCAATTATTTAAAAAAATCTACCAACGGAACTCAAATTTGCACTGTGAATGGACTAGCCAAATAAATTTAATAAACAAACTCAATGTGGTTTATAAAACACAAGCAGAAACCTATGATAAATATTAAATCACAAATAATATAACTTAGACCCATAAAGAAAACACTCAAATGTCTCCTTGAGATGTTTTGAGCAAACGGTCCCAAGAATATCATTCTGTGCTTAGTTGAACAACATGAGGAAGAACATACAAACCACATAATGAGACCTTCCATAGAAAAGACCCTGAGGTTCCCCCTCCCCAAAAATCTGGATTGTTACTGAGTAGAATGTATAGTGTTATAAATTACAACAGTTTATATCATTTTCTGCTAGCAAGAACACTGAGGCAGTTGCTCACATAATAGTTAAGCATGTATTCCTCGCTGGTGTTAATTTCTTTCCTCCTGGCAATGGATTGATTGGTTCTTAATTATCTTACTTTATTTATTCATTTATTTATCCAATTTACATAACCACTCATCTTGCAAGTGACTGGGTGACATACAACAAAGGATGCATTTATCACAGGATATAATGTTCAAATGCTAAATTTAGCTCTGCGAATCAATCTATTGAAAAGTCAAGCATATACTTAGTCCTCATTTAATGACCATTTCCCCTCCCCTCCCCTCTCTCCCTCCCTCCCTTCCTCATTTACAACTTAAATCGATAAGCAAGCCTAGGTTAAGGCATACAAGACAGTTTCTGGAAGATTTTCTGTCTCATTAAAACAAATTGTGCTAAACAAATGGGATCAATGATCATTAACTGAGATCCAAAAGTTGATGATTTCTCTTCCTCAGTGTAGGCTACATCAAGCTCCTTGGTGTTATGAGAACAAGAAATATTATAATGGGATCGTTTCATTGTACTTTGCTTAATTTTAGTAGGTAGTAGGGGAAAAAATATTTTAAAAGGCATTAAGCGTTAGCTATTGGTGTGTACTATTTATCCCTTCCAATATTAGCTATTCCTGCTGGTGGTCTTAATAATAATTTTGGAAAGTCCAAACTAGTTTGTTTCCTCTAATTAGTGAATGAACTCCTCTAACAGAGAACAGAATAAGATATTTGACTTGAGCTAAAGGACAGTGTTATTTACATACTGTAACTCAGTGGGGTGGGGTGAGTGTTCCTAAACGTTTTTGGTTACAAATTTTAATTTAATGCATCGGGATGGGTGGGAGAATGAAAACTAAGTTTTATACCACGTGCACTACCAGTTGGTAGTAACACAGAGCAAGATAGTTGAAAAGAACAATCAGTGCAAAATCCATGGGAAAAAAATGTTTCTTATCCAGAGATCCTAACACAGTGAAAAAAGACTTCCTACTATCCTAATGCTACTTAGCTGTGTTTAACTACAACTATTATTCCTACACGGATTATGCTAGAGATGAAGAAAGTTGCTTTAAAATGTGGAGAACAAAAAACTACCGGTAGTCCTTGCCTTACAACCGTTCACCAAGTGACCGTTTGAACTTACGACACTGAAAAAAGTGAGTTAAGTTTTTCACACTTATGATCATGTTCCCGGTCATGGGATCAAAATTCAGATGCTTGGCAACTGACTCATATTTATGACCGTTGCAGTGGCCCAGGGTCATGTGATCTCCTTTTGCGACCTTCTGATAAGCAAATTCAATGGGGAAGCCAGATTCACCTAATAACAACTAACTTAATATCTGCGGTGATTCACTTAACAGGCTATGGCAAGAAAGGTCGTAAAAGTCACTTAACAAATGCCTCACTTAGCGACAGAAATTTTGGGTTCAATTGTAAGTCGAGGACTACCTGAACGTCTTCTTTAATCTGGAATACTTTCAACAAATTGATCTAGAACGACCTTCTGTCAGCATCACTGATCTTCTCATATTGGTCTTCCCTGGCTTGGTATAGTTCAGATTAGCTGGGAAAGCAAGTTACAAAATTTTCAACCGGAGTGGCCCTACCATGCTAGCCAAGGATTCTATGAATTGTAGCTCCAATGGATTTGTAGTTTCAACACATCCTGATTGGAGACAGATAGTCTCGAGGAAAATCCATCACTACGATGAGGCTTAGATAGCGTCTTTTAGAGCTTGGGACAAGGTTATTTAACAGACAACTTCTCCCCAATTATATCCACTTGGCTAATTAGAGCAGGAAGGTGGAGCATGTTGCGGATTCTAACTATCAAGGAAGTACCTTTGGTGGGACCAAGGAAAAGGGTCTACTCTGTGGTAGCTCCCTTCCCTCCATCCCCCTCATTTCCCCAGAGATAAGGCTGGCCCAACCTTGCTGCTTTTCCACAAGGTCTTGAAGACATGATTTTGTCAATGGACTTAGGAGGACCATCAAGTGGCTAATGTGATGTTATTATCACTGACACGGATTGAGGGCTAAATTGTGAATTTTTAACTGTGGATTTTTAAAATATTGCCTGCTGCCTGGAGTCAGTGTGTATCACTTGCATGGCTATATGAAATTAGATAGATAGATGGATGGATATAGATAGATTAGTTGGTCTGTCCGTCCATCCATCCATCCATCCATCCATCCATCCATCCATCCATCCATCCATCCATCCATCCATCCATCCA
>JANHFO010002301.1:0-10782 GCA_032468095.1 Pareas carinatus | reverse complement strand
ATTAAAGTTAGTTTAATTATTACAAAGTAATTGAAGCTTATTTAAGTATTGCACATTTTAGTGTGATATTTGTTCCTATTTGAGAGAGAGATAGAATGAGACGCAGAGAGAAAGAGACAGAGACAGACACACACACACATACACACACACATACAGAGAGTCAGACAGAGTCAGAGAGAAAGAGAGAAAGGGAGAGAATGAGAGAGAGAGAGAGAGAGAGAGAGAGAAGGAATGAGACACACAAACACACACACACACAGAGGCAGACACAGACACTCACACAGAAAGAGAAAGAGAGACACAGAGAGACAGACAGACAGACAGATAAACACACACACACACACACACACACACACACACAAAGCGCGCTTTCCCAAGTCCCGGTGGAGGAATACTCTCAAACCAGGGAAAGAAAAAGGGCTGTTGGAGGCTTAAGCAAACGCCAAACCGAGGGGGGGGGGAATGAACAGCGATTGGGCATACAGGGCAAGAGGGAAGCAGGCTCTCTTTTCTCCCTTGAGATGGCCAAGGACCAAGCAACAACAAAGGAAGCGAAGCAGGACAAGTAGAAGTCTCAACATTCGGCGGAGAAGGGGGCTGCCATGCATCTCCAGAACCACAAGGAGGCTGAGGCAAGGGAGGCGGGTGACCAGGCAGCTAGGCACAGGGGTCACCCCTTCCCCAGCTCTGCCAAGGTTGCAGGAGTCGCCGAGCACTCTTGCCACCCTGAGCACTGCCGCCCGGCCAGAATGTGCACCACTTGGTTGATCTCAGGCTGGCATCGGGAGGCGGCTGCAGAACAGAGAGCTGGTGTTTTTGGATGCGGCCCCCACAGCTGTTGCTGCTCCTGTGTGCCCTGCAGTTGGGGAGAGCGAGTCGGACATATTCCGAATCATCGGTGGTGGCAAAAGCCTCACCCCTGCTCAAGCTGATTCGCGCAGGGTGGGGAGGAAGCTGAGTGAAGCTTTCCTTGGATGCCTGTGAGACTTCCAGGCCAGCTGGGGCAAGAGGAGTACAGGTGAAACTTCTGCCACCACTGCCAATTGGGGATGCCTGCTTGTTGGACAGCAAGCCTGCCCGCCTCCCGGGGCTTGGCTGCTGGGATGCAAAGGCGCTGCTCTTCCTACCGCCTCCATGCTGGGCGAGATTACCCAGGGCGGCTGGAACAGGGTTAGGGTTATGGGGTCACTCCCACGCTGGCGGGTCCTCCCCCCATGCCTGTGCCTGCCATGTCTGTGCTGGCAATGGGCCGCAATAACCCACCCTCACCCTGTGGCCTTGAATAAAATTCGGCTTCCCCCTCCCTGCTATCTACCAGCGCCCCTTTCCTGATTCAAAAGTCAGGACTGCAGAGAGATCGGCTGGGCTGAAAATTCGCGCACTTTGAGCCAGCTGAGAGGTGCTTTGGAAGTGCTTCCGGTAGCCACGCAGGAGAATTCTGAGCGCTGGAGGCAGCCCAGCCACGTGTGCCTTGCTGCCTCTGTTGTATTAAAAAAATAATTTAAAAATGCCAGATTTTCCTGGCGGACCACCATAACTTTCTCACGGACCATCACTGGGCCGCGGCCCATAGGTTGGTGACCACTGAGTTAAAGGATGTATATAAAAGAGATAGAATTATGATTGACTTCTCAATGATAAGAATTGAGGGAACTTCTGGTTCCGGTCCTGCTCCGAATAAGACGAGGTGGTGAGTGCTGCAGCTGCCGAAGTCTCGGTTTCCCCAATTACCTCTCACAGTGTCGAGCGATGCCCCGGAGAGGCATATGAAGAAGAAGGCTTGGTGGGGACCTTGGGGCAGACAGCAATCTGCCCCAAGAAGCTCATTTTCTTCCTTTCTTCCATCGGGAGAAACGGCGCATAAGGCGCCATTAGGAAAAGGCCGGAACAACGAGATCAACAACTTTCACGGAAGCAACTGGAGGAAGAACGCCCATGGACCAGCAACTGGGTGAGAGATGAGAAATAAAGATTTACTACCAGCCAAGAAGAGGGAATTGAAAGGTACTCCTATTGTTAATTTGTTGGACAAGGGTGGTTTGGAATATACCTGAAATTGGTTCCCGACAAGCAAGTAAAAAGCGGCGAAAGGACATGAAGGGGAAGAACATTCTTACGAAGGAAAATGGTGGATAATGAATGAAATAAGTAAACTACCTATGGGAATTCAAAAAAAAAGAACAGCCCTGATAATTAGTTGGACTAAAATCAATTTAATTAAATCTTCAACCCGATGCTTCTTACAAAAAAATTCTGGCTGAAATTTGAGGATTGTTAGTGGAAGGAGAGGAAAAGCAAACCAAAAAAACCTAAAAGACTTAAATTTGGATTGGTTATTAAATTTTAATTATTTAGAGAATACAGAATGGAACTGACAGAAACAAAAAAAAATGGACCAAGAACAACCCTCATCAAATTCTAGTGACTTATTTGAACAATGGTCAAAAGACTGGGGAAAGGAAATGCAGGTCCTAGTGGAGATATTTTGTCAACTAAGAGACCTTCGGAAGATGGAAAAGGAAAGCTTGAAATTAAAATTGACATTAAATACTGAAAGAAGAAGAAGGAAAAAGCTAAGGAAGAGAAAGAAGAAGAGTCAAGGAGATGCAATAAAAGAGATAGATGTACTGGGGAATACAGAGGGAATGCAAAGGTCTTCCAGGAAAAATGAAATTAAAATGTTTATTGGAAATGTAAGCCCCAAGGTGGTAAAGAAGTGTAGAGGAAAGAAGGCAGAGAGTAAAAGGGGAAAACCCATAAAATGAACTATAAGATGGAGCAGGGGAAAAAGGAAAGGAGAAAAGAAAAGAAGGAGAGTAAGGGGAAAATTAAGAAAAGAATAAGGGAAGAAAAAAGGTTTGATAAAAAGTTAAAGATGAGAGAAAGCTTGCAAGAGAAAAAAGTGTATGTGAAGTATTCATTTACTAAGAAAGGAATAGGGTAAAATAAGAATTTATATGTGATTACTAGGTTACAATTTTCATTGTTGCTGTCAACATAATGATGAACCATTAGCCAACACAACTGGAAGACATCAGTTTGAGGGAAGATGAAAAGCATCAGCCACAAGATGACCTTTCTCCAACCTATTCCACACCAGATTAATACTCCCAGAAATCTCAGCCATATAATACTTTCAAATACAACCAGCACAGCAATAGTGTTAAGCTACCAGTTATTTTGGAGGCGGGCTACAGAACTGAAGACTCCCACGATTCAAAATGAGTGTTGAGGTTATCATGTACATCTCCTGGCTCAGAGCAGGAATCCAAATGAAAGCACTTGAGGATCATTAGCTTCCCCTTAAATACAGCCATTGTTGGGGAATGTCCCCACTGCTCTAAGTCATTGGTTCCACTACAGACTCCTCCTATTGTTAGGATGGTTTTTTTCTCCCCAATCATCAACCACATCAACCTATTTTCCTGTAACTTCGATCTGCTATTGCATATTCTTCATTCTGGGATAATGGAAACAGGACTTCAGGTAGTTGAAGGGCATTAACAGAATAACAGGGTTGGAATCACCTTGAGGACTTCTAGTCCAATCCCCTAATCAAGCAGGACACCCTATATCATTTCAGACAAATGGCTGTCCAATCTCTTCTTAAAAATCTCCAGTGCTGGTGCACCCACAACTTCTGAAGGCAAGCCATTCCACTGGTTAATTCTTCTTACTGTCAAGAAATTTCTCTTTAGTTGGTTCTTTCCTTGATTACTTTCCATCCATTGCTTCTTGACCTGCCTTCAGGTAGTTTGGAGATTAAGTTAATCCCCTTGTCTTTGTGGTGGCCCCTTAGATATTGGAACACTGCTATCATGTCACTCCTGGTCCTTCTTTTCATTAAACTAGACATACCCAATACCTGCGTCCATTCTTCATATGTTTTAGCCTCCTGTGCATGTTTTTGTTGCCCTTCTTGCACTATTCTTTATTATTACATTCTCCATCACTCTTTCTTTTCCACACTAAGCATTCTCAATTCCTCCCTTCTCTTTTTATATGAATCATTTTCTACTATATAACCCTTCTTGTTGGACTTCTCCGGGCCCATTTAATTTCTCTGGACTCTTCTTAAAAAGTAGAGTCCATAACAGGAGACCACGCTTGAGGTATGTCTTGGCAGCCACTATACAAAGCGACACTAATACTTCTAGGGCCTTGAAACGTACAGAAGCTGAATGAAGGCTCCCTCAATCACAAACAAAATAAATCAATGAAACAATTAGGCTCATTTTAATGTTCTCGCATTGTCTCGTCCCTGCCAAAACAAAGTGATATAACAGAAACCGCTTTTCGTTTCTCACTCATCCCCTTAGAAGCAGGTTTCAAAAACAGAAGTGAGGTGCCTCCATGTGCAAAGATACTCTTGGTACCAATGGGCTACCAGCCTTTCATTTAAGAGTGTGGGAGCTTTTTTGCATACCAAAGCTGTTGGTTTTTTTTTTATTTTGCAAATGCTACATTGCATGCAGAACTGTGCGTCCGAGCAGCAATAAAATTCATTTAACACATCTGTCCCTTTATTAAACACAGACATGTTTACTGGTTTAATGGTCCTTTATGGTCACAACAATTCAAGCACAGTACGATCTTGCCATTTGAAAAGGCTCATTGTTAGAATAATTCTGAATAATAAGAGCCGGATTTTTTTGCATATGCTTAGAGCAACCTGCATAGAAAACACCCAGAGAGCAGAATGAAAACATGAGCAAATGTTTCCAATCTCTTTTCCTTATTTATATATAAAAAAAAACGTCAAAAGTATACAGAAAGGAAACAGTGTGATCTACCAGAATTTTACATGTGTGACGTTTCAGGTCTGGCTGTTGTTTTTGCAGCTGTAAATGGTTATTCTTGATTATTCGTTCTTTTAAAAAAAAAATTACATGAATGTTTTATTTGAACATTCATGCGATTTAAAATGTTCTAAATATTTAGGTTTGTACATATTGCGAGGTGTTCTTTTATTTATTTTTTCTTTAAAAGTTTACAAAATCCAAGTTCTATGATCAGTATATTGTAGAAACTAGGGCAAGCACGAAAGTAATACAAATTGTGTCATTTCTCATGAAGTCTGTGGCAATGCAAAAAGGAAGTCCAAACATTTGTCCTCCAAATTCTGCTGTCCTTGAATTCACTGCAAGCTGTTTGTGGTTTAATTGGCCATGCCGCTCATTATTATTGCCCTTCTCCGCCTTAAATTGTTTCATTATTTTCATTTATTAATTCTGGCTGTTGAATTGGTTCGAGAACTTAATCTTCCTTGGATCAAAAAATTGTTCATGACGGCAGCTCTAACTCCTGAAATCAAGGATATCAGAATAACCTTAGGCTGTAGTAGTCGTAAGAGTGAAAAAAAACATCATAAATCCCTTTTTTCAGTGCCGTTGTAACTTCAGTCTTACTAAATGAGCTGCTGTAAGCTGAGGACTAGCTGGACTTTATCCCAATTGTCTACAAACCAATCTCTAAAAACCTCTCTATAGTAATCAGCAAGTTCCATTAAAAGTTTTCACGGACAACATAGGTGTTATCAACTATTATCTATTCAAGATGGACAGTATTTAATATTTTATTGTTACCTTTGTGCAGGGGCGTGAGTTTATACATAGGTTGTTTATAGTATGTTTTAGGTGTGTGTATGTGTTTCATTTTGAGAGGGGGCAACTCAATTTCATTTTTGGATGTGTGCCATTGTGCCCACAGTAAAATGACAATAAAGATCATCTTATCTTATCTTATATTTACTAAACCAACTTTAAAGTTTTGCTTTTATACTTGTATCTCCCTTTCTATTTAAACATATTCCTCTATTTCTCCTCTAATTTTTTTTAAAAATTAAAGCATCATCCTCAAGCCACAATCAACAATCCACTAAATACTTCTAGAAAAAAGAAGCCCTCTATTTTTAACTTGGACGAAGTAAAATGATTTTATATTCATTTTCTCCTTTCACCAACAATCTTTAGATCCCTCGAAGGAAGTCTCAACAAGTTTATTTCTTGATTTTAATGCGTTTCCAGACATAGATGAGCTTCCTTCTTGTGATCTCAAATGTCTTAATTATAACAAAGATAATTTGAGAAATATTTCATAGCCTTTTTCTGTAGAAAAAAAGAACAAAAGCAGTGGGAAGAATGCTTTCTCCCCCATTAAAGCTTATATTTCTTTATTTTGAAACACTGATCATCAATGTTCTTCTGGGGTTTTGACACATTTCTTTCCTCCAGCATTCCTTGTTTCCTGCAAGCCATATTGGATCAACTAGTAAATTTTATTTTCTTCTTCTCTATTGAAACGTGTGGATGAATGAATGAAGCTTTGAAACCTTAAGGGAAGATCTGTTAGCAAAACCACATTTCTCCAAATATAATCCTACCCCGGGGAGGATTTCTAATTTGGAAATGATATACAAAAGTAACCTGTACCAACAGAGAAAACATTTGCATCTCAAAGAGGATTTAAGAAATAATAATAATAAATTTAAGATGCAATTGTATGTATGTTCTTGCTTTCATTTTCTTGCAGAGCAAGTGAAAATTTGCTGAAAAATTCTCTCTCTCTGTGTGTATGTGTGTGTTTACAACACACACATACACACAGAGCCAGCAGCATCAAAATTACTGTTGTATTTTTAAGAAAGAAGAAGCAGAATTATTCAGGTATTAATTACCTCATTCATTACAGTTGTTTACTCAGTCAAGGCGGCAGTTAATCCAAACCATTATTTTTTAATAATGCTTCACTTTCTCACACGTTTGTTCAGCTCTAATGAGGAAGGGAAGCAATGTCATTCCATTATTTAAAAGTCCCTCAAGGTCGTCAGATAATAAAATACCGTTGGTGCCTGGATTGAACACTTATAGTGACACAAGGAAATCTAATTTATGATTTGCACTTAATCAGCACTGACCCGGAGCAGGAAAAATAAACTCAGTTCCACAATTTAACTCTAACCAGGACCATAGATAGACCTTACAAGTATAATGATACGCCTTCATATTGTGAAGAAATGTGGATTCAAATAATGTTACTTATGCTCTGGAATCCAAGGGGACTAACACCGGAAGCTTGATGAAAGCAGAGGAAATCAGGACTCCAAGAAGTTAGGAATAATGAAATGAAACCTTTATTGTCATAGTACATGTGTACAATGAGAATGGCTGGTTTATTGTATGTTAATGCTCTGTACAAGAATCTGAACATCTATCAGTCAAAGCAAATTGAACAAGAACACACATTCAATTTTACAGCTACTAAGATTGTTGGACGAGCAGGCACAAAAACAGTCAGGGAAGTGACTGAAGACTGGGAAACAGGCCCCTCGTCAATCAACAGGAGTGCTCACTTACCACCAGCCTATCAAGTACTTAGAATGCAAAGCTGGGCAACACAAACAAATGACAGCTAACCACTTAAACGCCAACCATCAACACAACCCAATCAACATCTAAAAAGCCTCATATAACAGGGACTATAAATATCACACACGAAACAACACACGCTTTGCAAAAGAGAAGTTCCCTGAAGGTGGGCTCCAGCATGAATACTAAAGCTTGGAAGACAAAACCTCTAGTCCCAGTGACCGACCCAGATTGGATCCTGCAAATTGGTAGTAGTTAAGAATCAATGAAATATAAAGAGGGCTGGACTTAGATCTCTTGTGAGCAGGAAGGGGCTTGAGACTGGTGACATGTTTAATCCCTCCCTCAGGCTCAGCCTGGTTTTCTCCTATACCTGAACATATTTGAGACAGTCCTGCACTAAATTCCTTGGGGCTTTATAGTACATTAAGAGAGACAGGATGGTGCAGTGGTTAAAAGCAGCACTGCAGACTATTTTATACTGTAAGGTGTAAGCAACAAGTTAACTGTCATACAATTAAGAGAATAGGTAATAGGAAAGATGAGAAGGTCATAATGATATACTCCTACTAGATAATTTAACAGTGTTGTGTAAGTTAGTAATTTAGCAGGTTGATGACATGGGGGAAGAAATTATCCTTTTGTCTAGTTGTTTTAGTCTGCAATGCCCTGTATCAGTATCCAGAGGAAAGAAGTTGAAACAGACTATGTCCAAGGTGTGAGGGGTCTATAATTATTTTTACCACTCTCTTTTTGGCTCATTTAGTGTACAGGTCTTCAATGGAGGGGAGTTTTGTAGCAATTTTTTTTCCTGCAGTTCTAATTATTCTTTGAAGTCTGGTGGCAAGCTACAGATTTATCCATCAAGAAAATGACGGATACTAATAGAGAGTTTCCACTTCTGTTTGCAGTTCACTCGCGTCTGCTTTAGAGTACTCAATATGGGTCATACCATTATGAGTTTGGAAGAGGCCACCTGGGTACAACCCCCTCGGCAAAAATTCAAACTAAAGCTTCTCCAACCAGAAGGCTGTCTAACCCTTGCTTCAACACATGTAGGAAAAAAGGAGCTCACCAATTTCCTTGAGAAGGAAGTCAATTATTGATTGTCAAGCTACTATTACTTTAAAAAAAGGAAATTAACAAAATATTCAGGAAATATTAAATATGATTTTGGTTAAAGTTCTACCATGATCTGTCTTCCTGTATTTTAAGTTGTTACCTTGGGAGTTGCATTCTAAGAGGGCAAAGAACAGGCCCTCCGTTTCACAGCTCTTTAGCTATCATCTCTCTCCATAGTTATAAAATGAGTTCTCTCTTCACCATCAACATCAACTGAAAATGACTCCAAGGAAGAGGAACAGAGCAATGAATGCCACCCAATCTCAAATTCCAAAGCTGGTACAGAAGAATACCAGAACTGAAGGTATTGAAAGTTGCTTGGAGGTCAAGAAGAGTGAGAATGGTCACAGTGGTCACAACCTCTCCAGAGGTCACTAAGCATGATCAGTCCCATAAATCAACCTGAACTCTGACTGAAAAGGTCCAGATAATCTACTCAATCCAGAATTTTCTCCAGCTGCCATATGGCCAACTTCTCCAAAACCTTCTCAAACAAGGGAGGTTGGAGACTGGATGAAAGCTGTTCAGGCTACTTGGGTCAAGAGATGGCCTCCCTTCAGTAGAGGACACACTACCATCTCCTTGATGTAAACATCCTCTTCCTCAAGGAATCACCCACCGCAGATATTTTAGGTGTCACTGCCTGATTTTCACGATATTTTCTGATATAATTACTTTATGATCTGCTTAAGAATCTTACCAGGTAGCACTACAACCTTGAAGGGTCTATGATTCCCCGAGATCAAATTTTGAAGAAAAGGACAACTTTGCTTTCTTGGAGACATATTTTACTCATTCTCCAAGATTGTTCAGAGATGTATTTGACTTAACCATCAACAGTTGCCTTCAAGATGCAATCCATCTGCTTCTAGATAGATTCACTCATTCAAGGTCAATTTCTGCTCTCCTATATTTCTATCCAACTCAAGCGGGAATCCTGCTCCTTCAACAATTCTTCACCATTGCCCGGAGGAACAAATATCCTCTTCATACGTAATTCTGAGCCATTAATATACAACATTTAATTATGTCCTTCCAAAGCTGGTTGAAAAATCACGCTTCAGCGGAGACCATTTTCATCATAAATTACAGAAAACCTGGTTGCACTTCCCCAACCCTTTTCCAATGTGAATTACTCTGAACTTGGTAATAGAAAGGTTTTATTTGCTTGTCACCTGAGTGTTAAAGGGGCAATAATTTCATCTCTGGGAACATTTCCTCCTCTTGCCTATCAAAGGTGTTTTAAAAATTAGAGTGCATTTGCAGGTGACTGTCATTCTAGCCATCTCCAGAGTGTAGTAAAGTGGGTTACAACCTCACCTTTTCCTTGTTTTTCCCTCACCTGCACAGACACATTCACTTACTCATTATTCTGAGTTCTCCAAACCGGAGACAAAACCTCCAATTAGTAGATGTTCATTCCTCATGAACCCAATTTTTCCTCTTAATGAGGCTATATACTGCTGTTTCTACACCAATTGTATATGTAATGCATGTACTCTTCTCTTCCTGCTTGGGCCACAAGTGTAACAAAAATTGCAGTTACAGAAAGAGGGGAAAATCACATTGGTTCCTCATAGCTCTGCCCCACCACTTGTTTGGTAATATTTTAGATGAACCACGTTATACAGGCAGCATAACGATATCTAGTGAAATATGCCAGAAGGAAGAACAATTAAAATGTTTTAACTGCTATTTCAGGTCACGATAAACTAAACTTATTATCCATCTCCAAAAAGATGGTATTTTTCGAACTTGGAAAACAAAATTGATGGGCATTCACTGAAAAAAGGAAACAGGAAAAATAACCGCTAGTTTATCATACAACAAAACTATCCCTCTCTCTATCCACGCAAAGAGTTTCCTGACTGTAAGTAGCATTTTCAATAAAACTTCTCACTAATGTGAGATGTTTTGATATGTGACATGATGAAATGTTTTATGACATGATGATTGTACTCTATAACATGATGATAGGATGAATGTACTTTATGATTATGAATGCACCTAATTTGGACATGACCTGATGAATGTACTGTATTTTTCGGTCTATAGGACGCTCCGAATCATAAGACGTGGGGCATTTTTCGGAGTCCCCCGGGGCGATTCCCCCCCCACGCGGGCTGCCGGGAACGCTCCAGTCCAAGTAGCGGGGTGACTCCCCCGCTGCAGAGATTGCGGCGGAGCGATTCTGTGCACACAGAAATCGCTCCGCCTGCAGCTCCGCAGCGGGGAAGTTACCCCGCTGCGTGGGTTGGGGCATTCCCGGCGTTCCGCGGAGCGATTCCCCCCC
>JANHFO010002299.1:61781-73015 GCA_032468095.1 Pareas carinatus | reverse complement strand
AAACAGACACAAACGCCAAGAGATAGAGGGGGTGGAGGAAGAAAGAGAGAAGTGGAGGGAAGGAGAGAGAAGGGGAAGGTAGGTAGAGAGAGGGCGGGGTGGAATTTTGCAGTGCTAAAAGCGAGAAAGGCTGGGAGAGCCTGAGGCTGCAGCCGCCATCGGAAGTGGACTATGCGTGGGGTCTTCCAAGAGGGGCGGGCAGGCGAGTGAGGGTCTTCTGTTGGTGATGGGCAGCTCTGCCCGCCGCAACAGCCTAGCCTTTTGCCGGTGGCCATGGCACCCGGCTCCCCCCATCAGCCTGTTGCCAGCAGCTGCGGCACCCGGCTCCCTCTGTCAGCTTGTTGCCGGTGGCCATGACATTTGGCCTCCTTGCCAGCATTTGCCAGTGACCACAGCATCCAGCTCTCACGCCAGCTTGTTGCCAGCAGCTGCAGGGCACAACTCCCTCACCAGCCTTTTGCCAGTGGCCACAGTGCCCGGCTCCCCCGCCTGCCTGTTGCCAATGGCCACAGCTCACAGCTTCCCCCACCAGCCTGTTGCTGGCAGCCGCTGCAGCCAGCTTCCCCCATCAGTCTTTTGCCAGCGGCCGCATACCCCACTCCCCCTGCCACCCCAGCGCAGCCTTTTGCTGGCTGGCAGAGACCCCAATTGCCACCCCCTTCTGCCATGGCCCCGAAAGCACTGTTGGAACACACACACACACACACACACACACACACACGCACAGCGCTCCACTTATCCAGTTGGCCATGCTCCTCTCCCAGCAGCAGGTTGGCCTGCTGAGTCGCTCCTGCACTCCTCTCCTGATAGGTTTATCTTTGGCTGCTGCGAAGGCCATTCCCCAAGCCTGCCAACATTCCCAGACCATTCCCCAGGCCTGCCAGCAGCAGTCCTGCCAGCAACACTCCCTACCGCGGCGGGCCATTTCTTAAAAGAAATAATTTAAATCTCCAAATTCTCTCACGAACCACCAGGATTCTCTCATGGACCACTGGTGGTCTGAGGAACACAGGTTGGCGACCATTGCCGTATTACATTGATTATAAGGCACATGCTTTTTTTTGTATTTTGGTGTCTCTGTTTTCATGGTGCAACTTATGTTCAATGGCACCAGCAGTGGATGGCCTTCTCAAACTTTTTATTTCTAACTTAGAAAAATAAGGCTGCACTTTATAATCGATGATGTGTTAAAATTGATGTAATACTGGAATATAAAAATTTTCCTACATCCTTGGAAACTGTTCCTCGACTTTGTGCTTTGTGTTTGCTTTTTTATTTCTTTTGTATGTTATGATTCTCCACTGAAGGTGTTTAAAAAAAGGCATGGGGTAAGAGTTGATTCTATAATCATTTGCTGCAGTCAGTGCTAATTTGTATTAAGTCATTTTTATTCCCAACTCTGACAATGTTTTGCTTTGGTGTGTGTGTGTGTGTGTATGTGTGTGTGTGTGTGTGTGTGTGTGTGCATGCATTTATGCGCATATTTGTATACATCAGCCTAATTCAATTCATTGCAGAATGAACCCCTGGATTCAAGGTAATGAATCTTAATTGACCAGATGAGTCCAGTGCATGTTGGTAGATTAATAGTCTAAGGCTGAGAGATTGATTGACACAAAGTCACCCAGTTGACTTCTGACCCTAAGGTACCACTAAACCTCCCTACTTTTATCAAGACTCACTCTCATAAACATGTGTGCTTGTGTACATGCATAAATGTACACACATAAACACAGGCAGATGTATTTCCCTCCTAAAATCTAGCCGTTGCAAGTTGAGAGAATTGCTCTCTAATGAGTTCAGACCACTTATGGAAGAAAACATTGTATTTTGGGGTCCTACTCAATTGTTTATTGTCTTAATTGCAGATTTTAAGTACTAATGCTATAAAACCTGTTCCAGTTTATCTATTATATTCATTTTTTCTTGCTTTATTGACTTAATTTTGCCTTGGATTTATGTCTGCAGTAAAAGGCAATGCAATCTTGAAAAACATAACATTCACATTTTTGTATTTATTTTTGTGTAATCTGATCCAGTCTAACCCTTTTGTAATAGTTAAAAAAAGGATCTGTTTGTAAAAATCTTCTTATGGAAAGGTGTTATTGATCTGACTATATCCAGCTATCCTTTCAGCAGATAATGCTATTCTTGCTTTGGTCAGTATATTTTCAATTATATCTTATTCTGTAGGAATAATTAAATCTCAGCTTAGTTCTAATTCCAAAACACTTGTAAAATATAAAATTTCAGATCTTCAGGTTACAAATGCTATTTTAAAAAACTGATTGCTCAATATATACCCTTTTTCTTCTATTTTTAACTCTCTAAGCCTCTTGCTTCTTCTCATTTTAGTGAAGGATCATTTGAAAATATGCTAACTCAGCCAATATCAAAAATATACTAATAGCAACAAAGAGACTAAAAACAAAAGGCTACAAAGAAAGATCTGAAAAATAAAGTGAGACCTAGAGTTGGAATAAACAAACACAAGGGCAAAAGCAGTTTTATTCACTATCCCGTTTCAGTTTAGAAAACTATTACTGTTTATTTTACCCCACCTTTTTTAATTTTTACAAATAACTCAAGGCAGTGAATATATCCAAGTCACCCTCCTCCTATTTCCCCCACAATAGTAGCTCTGGAATGAATTGGAATTTCTCAGTGATGCTAGGTTATTAAAGGATTACTAAAAAATTAGTGGATTCAATAAGACCTGTATGATCCATGATCTTTTTAAAAAATACCCATGCACCTTTACTTAAAACAATAATTCAAGCAATATGTGCATTGTTTTGCTTGGGTCATAAATAAAGATAACTTCTGCAGCAGTGTCTTCTTAGTAAATATTATTCCATGATAACAAACTGCCAAGGAATCTGTCAATCATATCTGCTATGGAAACAAAGTGAAAGGTCAATTAGTACAAAAATAGCATAATTTCTTATATATTTGTGAATTTATCTAGAATACTGACTTTCTTTCTGAATTCCCTGGATTAATACAAGATCTAAACCTATAGAATATGAGTGAATTTTCCATAACAGGAAAGATGACTTTTTTATTTATAAGAAGAAAAGAATCCAATTCATTGGGATAAGTTGCAGGCAGTAATCTTTACTTCCAATAACAAATATACAGATTGAATTCAGTTTAGAAAACTAAGCTATAATTCAAAAGCTATAAATGGAAATCTCTTATGGAATTTTGCTTTTATATATGATAACAGCATTGAATTTTTATATGCACAAAAGTGGAACAATTTACAAATATCCACAGTATCTGGTGACTGGACTTACATAGGATAAGAGAAATAATGTTGACTAATATTAATTTTAGACTAAGATCTGAGATATTTTCTTTATTCATATCTGTACCAAAGAAAGTCAGACGTCATTCTTTTTCTGTCTTTTTAATTTTTTTAGTTTCTTTTTCTTTCTTATTGAACTTCTCTTTCTCTTTTTTTGTTAGTTCTTTTACTTTTACTTTACTTTTTTTACATTTTTATACCGCCCTTCTCCTCAAAGGGACCCAGGGCGGTATATAGCCATATTAAAAACATTTCAGACATACAAAACAATATTGAAATAATTAAAAAATATATACCACAGTGGCTGAAATTTAAAAACCATAATATAAAACCAATTTATCACCAAATATACAATTTAAAAAGGTAAAATTTATATCAGTTTATAAACTTTTTCCTTTGTCTATCTTTTATACTTCTCTTTGTGAAAATCAATAAAAAGGAAGTTAAGATATATACAGTGTCTAAATGCAGTCTTTTAAAGATGTATTAGAATCACGTAACCTCCCAAGAAATTCTTTCCCCATGATTCTTTAGTATTTAATAATTCTGCTGCAAAACTTTGGATTTTCTTGTAGCAATTTGTTTTTAACTGATCCATTTAGTATTGTGTGGTTTTATTTATTTGTTTGTTTCTCCACACTTAGCAATTCAAGTTGTTGTTAGGTGTCCCTGGAGTTTCACATTATATTATTCTTGTCTTTTAAGAGGTCTGTCTTTCTTTTAAATTAAATTATATTTGATATCTGTTTCTAGCAGTATACATAGTTGCTTTTTCTCCCACCTCTCTAGCCACAAACTTGATTTTTTCTGGTTAATTTAATACCTCTGCAACTAGAAAAAGCCTTATCAATTTCATACACATTCTGCTTTATTTCTTTGTAACTTGTTATCTGTTGTATTGTTTTACCTAAGATTAATATAGCATGTTCCCAGCTCTTGCTTCTGCCAATGTTTTGAGAAGAATTTCTATTTTTCCTCCTGCCACTTCTTTCATGCTCATATTGAGAATTTTCTTAATCATTTCCCCATGTATATATTTATCATTTATTCCAGAGTTTTATCCTCTTCCATTTTCAGGTCAAAAACTATTGGCAATTAATTCAAATTTTTTAACCAAGACATAGGAACAAATTTATAATGCTACTTCAGGTATCTTTATAAAAAAAATTAAGATATAAAGACATATTTCTTCCATAGTTCTTCAAGTCTAGTTTAAACTAGATGATTGTCTTGTTCTTTTCCTATTCTATATAGCTACTAATTTTCTATTTTTTTCTTCTTGTTATTTAATTATTCTAATTGTACACAATTGTCCCTTATTCTTTCTTGTGTTGCTCTAGAGATCCCAATCCGGTTTCAAAAGCTCTGCCAACTGTAGTCTAACTCAACTCAATCTAGCTATTTTTATTTCAGCTCTTTATAATCCAAGTGTGGTTTTCTGGTTTGTTTCTGTAAGCATTATTCCATATGAGACAGAAACCCCTGAAACCTGTAACTAAGGCTAAGTTAGAAATTTTTAGAAATCAACACAAGGACTACCTGTGATAGAAAATGTAGAAGGAAATGCACGCATGCATGTATGTATGTATGCATGCATGCATGTATCTTTCCTCATAGATAACATCTGAAGACTCTGAGGTTTCTTTTATCTCTTTCTCTCTTTGAGAATCATAAGAAATATTCATGCTGTATTAAAATAAAGTTACTTGCAAATCTCAGTGTATTTTTAAAATCAGAGAAATTGGGATGGAAATAAACCACAAACAAATCTTCTGCTGTTCTAGTTTTGTTATCTGTCCTGATTTTATTCTCTTATACTTAAGAAACTTTGACTAACATATATGATTTACTCAATTTGTATGACCACATTGTAATTAGTTATTGAAATGTATCACAGTTACATGTCCCAACCAAACCATATCAAAATTTGATGTCATTAACTGGTGTCGGATAACATGTAATATCCATCACTAATAATAGCAACTACTATCATGATATTATAATAGAATGATAATAGATAAATTTTAATGCCAAGAAGAAAGCAAAGTTTGAAAGCTCTGAGTGCTCTGTCACTGTACAATTTATAGAACTCTTTGTGATTATTAATCTCACTGTAAGCTTTGCTGAAAAATAAGGCTAGATATAAGGATCTTGTGTAGCATAATGCCTCCATACTTATTCCAACCCTCAGTTTATGTATTTATGCAACTGATTGTTGTTAAAGCATTTTTTCCCTTTTTTTATACTACTGAACAAATTATGTTTCAATAAATTTAAGTGACACTAAAAATAAGTTATGAAGGTACAAAGGCATAAAGTAACATTACCTTTTAGGCTAATAATATCAGCTTATTTGTTTCACTCCAAAACCCTATTTGGTTTGAAATTATTCAGTGTCAAAATTCATTGAACTGAAAACTTGATAAATAAGAGAGCCGAAAGCCGATCCATAACTTGTTTGTAACTTTAAAATAGCTTCAGCTGTGATCTTAATGTAAAAAAGACTGTTGAAATCAATGGGGCTTATATCTAAGAAATTTCTGCTCAGATATGTAACTCATATCTTTGACCATTTCTACCAAATTCCCTGTTGATCCTGTTGTATACTTGGTTCTTAGGCATTGAAGACACGGGTTGTTAAAAAAACAGGTTTATTGCAGAGAAGCAAAGACATATCATACAGCAAGCAGGAACATGTACGAAGCCAGCAAATACTGCTGTGCACCAGACTTATCTACAGAATGGCCTCTAGGAGGCAGCCAATAGGCAATTAGACATTTGCCCACACGTGACCCCTGAAGTGACCCCTGGGCCTTTTTAGGCTTCAACTTCTTCAACTGACTAAGCATCTACATATCTACTCAAATATCTATTATGTTCAATAAAAAAGCAAAAAACAAAACAACCAAACCAAAAGACTGGAAAATTCTTAGGAGCAGAAATCCTGTTCTGAATAGGCTCCTCATAGTTGAGCATTTCTCTCAAAAAAAAATAGTTTCTTAATGGAGAAAGCATGCATCCTGCACTGAATTGATTAAAAGAGTTGCTAATAGACAACTGTAGCTGTGTTCAAATATCTTATGGCAGCAGTCCTCAACCTTTTAGGGACCAGGGACCAGTTTTGTGGAGAGTTGCTATTCTGTGGAAACAAGAGACATGCTTTTGCACACTGCTTGGATCCTGTGCATGTGCAAATGGGGCTTTGCTTGCTTGCGTGGCCCAATTCTTGGCAGACCACAGATGGGTGTTGGTCAGTGGGATGGGGCTGTTGTTCAGTGGGATGGGGCTGTTTTTTTCAACCCTCAGTTGCACTATTTTTCTTTCTGCCAAAATCAATAAGAAAGCAATGAACATGGAATGTTTGAGGATATATTTTTAATTTTTTTCATTTTGGGAGGATTGTATTCACAGTCGTCAGTGTTGAGGGGAACATGAATACAAATGGATATGTCAATAGAGGCTTATGAAACCCGTGTATCATTTTTTCTTCTAAATAAATTCATTAGAAGAAATAGAACAAGGGCATCATAATTTCTGAGAAGCCCAATATTATTCTTGTTTTACATGGTTATGCAAAAACAAAAAAGGAAGAAAAGGATATTTTGAATAATGAGAGAATTTATCTATGCTAGTTCCAGAGCAGAGATTCTACCCCAATCTGAGGAGGGATGGTACTTGTACGAACCCTGCTTTTTATTCAGAGATCAGAGATTTCTCTCCTATCACCAGGGAGAAATTGAACATGTGCAGATGGTGATGGGATATCCTCCAAGGCATCATAAGTTCGCAGTCTTTCTGTAAGTAGAAGAAATTTGGCTATTTTTAATGCTGTTTTCTCAATACCTCATCTGACAAGTTCCTGCTATTTCAGTTCTTCATATCTTAAATTATTTCAGACATACTGAAGTTAGCACCTAAAGGAAGTGAAGAAAAGCTGGTTCCCTTTTAAATGTGCTGTTTTTAGCTGCACACACAAAACATTCATCTGTGTTTTGTTTCTTTCAATCTCAATTTTTCTTTATCTTTGTTGTGTCCCGTCCCCCGATCAGGCTCGTGGACACCGGGGGGGACTTGAGTTCTTCAGAAGACAAGGAAGAGGCAGTCAAGGCACCCGCCTCTGCAGCGATACCGTGGGCAACAGGCCCGACAGTCCCCGGGCCATCCCATGCATGCGCAGACGCGCCTGGGATGACACCCGTGGACTTGCCGGCTCCGGAGACATCGCATGCAGACGCAGATGGTCCCAGAGTGTTACCTTTGGGTATGCCGACTCCTGACACACTGGACGCAGGTGCGGAAGAACCGGCAACCGGGTATGCTGAAGTGGAAGAGGAGGCAGCTGTGGATCCCCTCATCGACGCGCGCCATAGACGGCACCTGCGCAGACAGGCAACGCGGGAACAGCAGACACCAGTGATTGGTCACAGGCGGGGGCAGGGCAGGCAACCACCGCCCACGGCGGGACTTTAAAAAAGAGCTGTTTGCCCACGGTAGTCAGCTTCGGCAACACCGTTCTTGGATCCAGCCTGAGTTGTTTGGAGTTTGCCTTGGATTTTCTGGACTTTGACTTTGGCTTTGGAATTTGCCTTGATTTTCTGGACTTTGTTTTCGGCTTTTGAGTTTGCCTTGGTCGCCGGAGTTTGTCTTCAGTTTTTGAATTTGCCTTGAATTTTTGCACTTTGCGTTTGGCCTCAGGGTGGTGTACAGATAACATAAAAATTTAACATTGAACTTTAACAATATTTACAAAATATAGGATATGGGGGGAAAGGAATTGGAAGAAGGGGAGGGAGTCAGGAGGGGAAAGCGGGAAATTGGTGGTGTATAGATAAACCTGAATAACTAACATAGAACTTTAACAATATTTACAAAATTATGGGGTGTGGGGGAAAAAGAATGGGAAGAGGGGGAGATTAGGGGTATCAAACTCAATTTTATTGAGGTCCACTGCCACTGCCACTATGACCACTGCCACTATGACCCCCTCGGGCAACGCCCCCCCTGCTGTCACCACTGCCCCCATGATCACTGTGGGCCTCCCAGGGGCCTCCCAGGGCCTCTGGCTCACATGCGGCCTCCCCATGGTCAGCATGGGTCTCCCTGTGGTTTCTGCCACCCCTGTGGTTTCTGGGGGGCCCTGCAGCACCTCACGGTCGCTGTGGGCCTCCCAGCAGCCTCCCCGCAGTCCACATGTGGCCTACCAATGGGCACCACAGGCATCCCTGGCTAAAGTGGGCTGGAGCCAAGGAACTGGCCCTCACCGTCTCCAGGGAAGCCCCGTGAGCTGGATTGATACAGGCTACAGACCAATTGTGACTCGTGGGCCTTGTGTTTGACATATATACCTTAAATAGTTAAAACAACTGTGATATTTGATCTATCATGTCCTCTGAAGCTATAGTGAAGCTACTTGGTAAATTTTAGGAACCTGGAGATTATCAAGAGAATGAGGATTTCAGGAAAACAGGAAGCAGAGTAACCTTAAGTTCATTCTTGGGATAAATGGCAACTTAGGTAGTATTTTCAAAGTAAAGGATTGATTTTTCCATTATATGCCATATTCTAAAAAAGCTCCCCATACTGATATTTTAAAAGTAATCCACACACATTAAATTCAGATATTTATTTTACAGGCTGCTAATTTGGGTCCTTTAATTAATAAGGTGGGATGAAACTTTTAATCTGGTCTTTACTTTTGTTATGGCTGAAATAAGGTGTGAATTTATATCTGTGACATTTCTTTCTCCTCCGCCCCCATGAATGTGACAAAGACCAGAGTCAGTCCTTTGTTTACATAATCCTACTATGCTTAAAGGAACTAATACTGCCCTTAAACAAAATCCTTTAATCCTTTTCTAACTGAAAAAAAGAATATCACATACCTAAACACAGGTGAAATACAACTGACTAAAGACAAATGAAGATTCAGACCCATGCAATTAACAAAATAACAGAATAACAGAGTTGGAAGAGACCTCGGAGGTCTTTTAGTCCAACCCTCTGCCCAAGCAAGAGACCCTATATCATTCCAGACAAATCTCTTCTTAAAAACCTTCAGTGAAGGGTCTATCTCAATTCTTAGCTTATTTTACAGGAGGGTGGGGAATTTAGTATTGAGGTGGTGGTGGGGAGGGGTAGATATGGTGGGGGGCAGGAGCCAAATCAGGTGAGGGGCACGCGCACTCGCTATATTTGAGCGCTGGCACATGCCGACCCCCAAGGCCCATCCTGCGTTCTGGGTGGTACAGGCTCTCGGGCCCAGAGCTTGCAGCTGATGCCGTGCAACGCCAGGTCCATGGTCAATAAGGCCCCCCTCATTTATGATCTCATTCAGGAGCGGGGTGCAGACCTGGTTGGCATTGCAGAGACCTGGTTGGGCCAAGAGGGGGGAGTTCCACTCATAGAAATGTGCCCACCAGGATTTCGAGCATTCCATCAACCGTGGGCTCTGGGAAGGGGTGGAGGTGTGGTGATTGTGTTCAAAGAGAAGTTGATGCCAAGGGAGACCATTGTTCCTCAGGTAGCCGGATGTGAGTCTCTCCTGGTGAAGTGGGGGCCTGGTAGGGAGATGGGTATGCTGATCATGTACCTGGCTCCCTGCTATGTGACAGCGGCTTTGCCTGAGCTGCTCGAGGTCATCTCCGAGATGGCGGGGGAGACCCCCCGGCTATTGGTCGTGGGAGATTTCAATCTGTCATCGGCGGGGGAGGCATCGGAAGCTGCTCGGGAATTCATGGCCTCCATGACAGCCATGGACCTGACCCCCACTCACACAGGAGGACACATGCTGGACTTGATTTTTGCCTCTGGACAGTGGTTAGATGATCTGAAGTTAGGGGAATTAGTCATCAAGTCCCAGTCATGGTCGGATCATCATCATCTTAAGCTCGACTTCCACTCCGCCACGCCACGCCGCAGGGAGGTGGGACAGACAGTATGGTTCCGCCCCAGGCACCTGATGGATCCAGATAGGTTATTGATGGAGCTTGGGCCCTTCCCGGAAGCCTTGTCCTACAGCCCGGTCGAGGATCTCATGGCCTCCTGGTATAGGGAGGCAGTGGAGCCCTGGACCGGGTTGTGCCTTTGTGGCCTCTGACCCGGCGTCGAGCCATTCCTGCTCCTTGGTATTCTGAGGAGCTGAGGCCCATGAAACACCAGAGAAGGGGCCTAGAAGGCATTTGGAGGAGAAGCCGTTCCCAATCCGATTGCGCCCAGGTTGGGGCATATACTAGGTCCTACCTGGACATGATCAGGGCGGCTAAGAACAACTATTTTGCCACCCTTATCGCTTCTGCAGATAGCCGTCTTGCTGCCCTGTTTTGGGTGACCCGTTCTCTCCTACAAGTGGAGGGTCAGGATGACCCGCTTGGGGTCGGGTGGAGGATTTCAGCTGCTATCTGCAGGAGAAGATCGATAGGATTCGGGATGGCTTGGACTCTGGCTGGACTAGTACAGATGGGATGGCGGGGACAGGTCTTGAGAGTGTTAGCTGGGTTGAGTTTGATGCTGTGACTCCCGAGGACCTGGACAGGATCCTGGGACAACTGAACCCGACCACATATTTATTGGACTCGTGCCCTTCCTGGTTGATGCTGGCCTCCTGGGAAGTGACACGAGGCTAGCTCCAGGCTGTTGTGGGGGCTTCTTGCCACCCTCCCTGAAGGAAGCGGTGGTCAGACCACTCCTCAAGAAGCCCTCACTGGATCCAGCTAATTTAGGAAATTATCATCCGGTCTCCAATCTTCCCTTTTTGGCAAAGGTTGTAGAGAGTGTGGCTGCGTATCAGCTCCCCAGGCACCTGGAGGAATCAATCTATCTGGATCCGCTCCAGTCAGGCTTCCGGGCCAGTTACAGCACGGAAACGGCATTGGTCGTGTTGGTGGATGATCTCTGGAGGGCCAGAGATAGGGGTTGTTCCTCTATC
>JANHFO010002299.1:49682-61681 GCA_032468095.1 Pareas carinatus | reverse complement strand
AAACTGTTAAAAGTCCCCATTAGAATTTGCAGCTTCTTTACTGCAATGGCAACTTTTGAAAATATTGCCCTAGTTGGAATGTTCCAAATAGAAATTGGGGCGTGGGGGAGAATAGCTTGAAAGTCAAACTTCAGCTCATGAAATAAAACAAGCTACAAGATTGGAACGACTTACAATCTATTAGAAACACATTTTTGTAATTGCAGTCAGAAGATTTGTCCGGAAAAGTCTTTTCAAGATATTTAACAAACTTTTGTCTTTCGAATCCACCCCTTCATTTTGGAGATGGTAGGGTCCTGAAGTATATTTTCCTTGCTGCAGCGCCGGCTCGCTTCGTTTCTGGGTGGGGAAAGGCGGTGGGTGGGTGGCTGTTCCAGCGATTGTTTTGCGTTTAGGAGCTTGTTTCGAAATTCTTAGGTTTTTTTCGGTTCATTCTGGGATGAGGTTTTATCGAGGGAGCCTCAATACCTATTTTTCAAGAAATACTTTTGCACGGCGTTTCTTACACTCAGTTTCAATTACTGGGAATTTTTCTTAGTGGAAAGTGGAAGGGGAGGGACCTTATAAAACAGAATTTCTAGTGCTGGGATTTTTTTAAAAAATGGCAGGGTTTCTAAGTCTTTAGTTTTAAAATACAACAAGGTCTAGGCTTCTAGGTTCTTCAAAATTCGAATAAGTAGCCTTTCCTATACAGGTTATCTTGGCTAAGTGAAGCAAATTTAGTTGAAAGCTGATGTATTACGTTTTCAATTCCTTTTGTGTAGAATTTGGGCTTCTTTGACCACAAAATCTTAAGCCTTTTTTTGAGGTAGTCCTGTTTTTCAGTTAGTGCTGAAAATGCTATGCTATTCAATGGGAAAGTGCAGAATACTTAAACAGATAATTTGAAAGCAAATTAAGGTTCTAGAAATTTACTATGCCCGCTCAGTCCAGTTTAGAGGCCATCCACCTTTTTAATTCAAGGAAAGGCAAAATGATAGCTCAATTTATCTTTGCAATAAGATACAGGACTTGCTTCAGCAAAAAAAAAGTCTGTATCTGGGATATCTTTAATACTTTCCTCAAGCACAAGCTTTTTGTAAAACTTAAAGGGAACCTTGTTAAATTTACTAAAAGATTTGGGGTGGGTCTAATAGAAAAGTTACAGTATTTCATACAACTGTTTTTCTTCTAAATGGGGACTACAATGCTGTTTTTTAAGGACCTTTCAATGTTTCAAATTTGTTTTGAGAATAATATATATACACGTAAAGGGATTGTCCTTAATTCCCTGCAACTGGTGTCATATCCCCTTTTGACAAGCAAAGTCAGTTGAGAAGATTCATTCAAAAAATGGTGTAACAAACTTAACTATGGCGATCCACTTAACAGTGGTGACAAAGGTTGTAAAATGGGACAAAACAACTTTCACTTAGCAACAGAAATTTTGAACTCTGGTTCGTAAGTCGACTACCCGTACTGAAACATATTGTATTTGATATTACTATTTGGATATTTATATTCAATGTGAATATTAAAGCATCGATATTTGATAACTGACATTACATTTTTCATATTTTAATAAGTTGCAACAGCAGAGAAAAAGGGCTTAAGGCCATTTTTCATTCACTACCGTTGCAACATCCATGCCGGCTCCAAAAATCAGACGCTTGGCCACTGGCTTAATTATGACAGTGGCACATCCCTGTGTGTGTGTGTGAGACACAATCCCCTTTTGCAACTTTTGACAAGCTGGATTCACTTAAGGACTATGTGACTGACACAGGGCAGTGGTCTCCAACCTGTGGGCTGTGAGAAAATTTTGGGGTTCCACAGGAAAATTGAGATTAATGGAATTTTATTGTATAGTAAGGTGGTTCCTGCTCTTGGGGATGGCATAGACAGCAAGGCACAAGAGGCACACACTGTCATTCTGTCTCTCTTCTCTCTCTGTGTGTGTCTGTCTCATGCTTTCTCAAGCAGGAACAAATATCACACTAAAAATGTGTAATACTTAAAGAAGCTTCCATTATTTTGTAATTAAACTGTAATAATTTTGCTAAAATTAAATCACTTTTAAAAGATTTTGTTATTAAATAAGCATTTATGATTGTTATAATTAAGCTTTTTAACTTTTATATTAAATAGGTGCTTTGTACAATAATAAAATGGAAGCTCTCTGATTATTTTACAAATGCAAATGTATCTTTAAAAAAAAATCATGTCGGTGGTCCTCGGGATTGCAAATTACGAATCTAGTTGTCCCTGAGGTCCAAAATGTTGGTGACAACTGTTTTAGACTTTTGTTGCACCTTTATCTGGTTCGCCCAGACATAATAGGTTGAAATAAAAATAAACACTTCATATTGGGGCTAAAGTTACATCTTAACCAGGCTATATCTTCAATATTATGTGTTAATGAAGCCCACATGTAATTGGGAAGAAGCTTACCTTATGATACTTCCTTATTATGCAGGTATATTCTCTTGTTTATAAAACAGAAGAACACTCCCAAACAAGCCTATGCCCTTTCCTGTTCCAGGAACAAAAGCTGACTAGATTTTTTCCCAAACATCAGTGATGGGACAGATACTAAGCTAGTTTATAAGGCACAGACAGAGTAGGCTATATCTGGCAGGCAACTCTTTTATCTGGTTTCTGCTTCCTATTGCTTAGCCTATTGTCAGAACTGATCCTTGAAGTGAACTTAAGTTAGGCACAGTTTTGAAGGGGATCACCATGCTTAATATAGCTGTGGGTAGTGAAGTGTTGGATTGTTCAACCTATATTGCACTAGCCTGATTTTAAATCAGTTGCTATCCCTCAACCTACCTTCCTCCCAGGGCTATTGCAGAGAGGACCAAATAAAGGGAAACCTCCACCCCGTGCACTTGTTTGAACTTTTAGAAGAAAGATGGAATAAAAATATAATCATAAATAAAAGAAATATCTGGGGAGAGATTAGGAGAACAGTACTGTAAGTGGGTAAGATCTTCTTGTTCTCATGTTGTGTAATAATTATTCAGGACTTCTAAGGACATTCATGGTGCTCAATCAAAGATAGAACATTCTTTTCTTCCAGCTGCTCAATGCCTTCGCACTAACATTTTTTGTGCCCACATGATCATCCATTTGCTTTGTACTTTCCCTCTAATTTTGTTTCGGGGGCTTCTACTATTACTATCAACTATGTAGATGCAGCACAGCAAACCTCTAGGCCCGTAAGCCGTTTTGAGTATTTGATCCCAGAATATGAAAGCTGGCATGATTTATTTTTCTGCCTCTCAATATGTGTTTGCTTATAATATTAATAATTAACAATATTTGTCCTAAGAAATTGACCTGAAATAATTTCTAATATTATTTAGGATGTGTGATTTCAATACTAACCCATATTGCAATGGCAATAGCACTTAGGACTTATATATCTTCACAATGCTTTATAGCCCTCTCTAAACGGTTTACATAGTCAGCCTATTGCCCCCAACAATCTGGGTCCTTATTTTACCGACCTTGGAAGGATGGAAGGCTGAGTCAACCTTGAGCCAGTGAGAATCGAAATGCTGAACTTTTGATGGCAGAAATAGCCTGCAGTGCTGCTTTTAACCACTGCACCATCCTGGCTCGATAATAGTAGGCATACAGTTATAATTTCTCTGTGAAACAGACTAATATGTTCATATTTAATGTTTTTCAAAGTATAATATGGAACCTATTTTTTCAGATGAAATAATTTAGGCTTATGAAAAATGTTCCTTTGGGCATGCCTATACTGCACTTTATTTTTAACATGGTAGAACATTTAAATCTGCAAAGGTTGTGAGGCTTTTAGATGTATGGTTCAGCTTCAAGATTCCTGATTCAGTGTTTTATATATATCTGTTTAAGAGCTGACTGCTATGCGGCTAGCCTAGGTTCAGACAAAATTGCTTATAATTTGTTCTTACTGATGTCCCATTGATCTCAAATAAATCATGTTCAGAATAACACATCATGTAGTAGCCATCTTATGGCCTACGTGTTATTGGAATCAATAGCATCTGCAGGAAGGGGAATCAAATTAGCAAATGGCAAGGTGAATGCATCACTTGCATATTTAAAAGGGGAGGGGGTTGAGTTGCAATGTTCCATCCTCAATCTAGTCAATTTTGACTTTTCTGTTGGAAATACAAGTGTTAACTAACCTTCCCTCAAAAAGCAAGATGACTGGAAAAAGATAAAACATATGGTATGTTTCAGACTGGATTCATTTTATTTCATTTCAATCAACTGCCATGGGTGATCTCCACTGCATGCAACATCATCATTACATAAATAATTCAATTACATCTTTGTATCATGATGCAAATATCTAAGTTGTGGTGCAAGTAGTCCTTAATTTATGATGGCAATTGGTATTAGAGTTGCCATCACTAATTGACATGGTGATAAAATTCAATGTCAAGTGATCATGTCACTTAAAGATGTCAATTCCATCAGTCCGGGTTGCTGTCAGTAAGTGAGGACAATGGGAGATTTCAATATATCTGGTCACCATACATTATGAGGACCAAAAGGAAATATGTTGATCAATATCCATTATTATGTAAATTTAGGTGTTTTAACAATTACTCAATCAATGACCATTCAAACCTACAATTTGCACTGAATGAGTTGTACTTACAATCAATCCTTTATGTCCTGACCTTTACAATGTCCTTCCAGCCATGTTATTGTGATTTTTGATATTCCCTGCCAGAAACCCACAATCAAAATCAATGGAGAAGCCAGCAGGAAGTCAGAAGTCATGGCCACATGAGGACCTTATTTAACAACTGATGTGGTCCTCACTTCCTCATTGACTTTGCTTTTGGGAGGCAGGTAGGAAAAATTAGAAATTGGGATGCTACAACAGCTGCAACTTTGTGGACTGGTCATAAGTCCCCTTGTTCAGTGTGTCATAACCTTGAATATTCATTGAAAGAGTGGTCATAACTCCAGGACTACCTATTCTGTTTTCAATATTACATAGTGGGCTAAAAACAAAGACCCAATTATTAGAGCTTTTTGTTTTCTTATTGAAAACAAAAAAGATGTAGAGTACAGGAGAACTGAACAGAGCATCTCTTTGCATTCCCCTTAAAGTATTCACACCCAAGAAAAAGTGGGCTGCTTTAACAAATTACAGACAGATACTACAGTCATGAGGAGCTGTAGTGGCGCAGTGGTTAGTGCAGTACTTCATTCTACTTCTGTTAACAATCGGCTGCCAGTAAGTTCAGCAGTTTGAATCCCACTAGCTCAAGGTTGACTCAGCCTTCCATCATTCCGAGGTCAGTCAAATAAGGACCCAGATTGTTGGGGGCAATATGCTGATTTCTGTAAACCACTTAGAGAGGGCTATAAAGCACTGTGAAGCTGTATATAAGTCTAATTGCTATTGCTATGAGTGGGTCTTTAGTATCCAACATCCAGAGCCAACATAAGTTATTTAAATGCAGGATTAAGTTTATGTTGGTACAAATGTTTTAAATTTAGTGTGTGGTATCCATATAATCATGTTATGTTTAATAGATCCATGCAGAACCATCACAACCATATCATTTGGAGAGGTTCAAATGATCCTGACATCATTTTGAACATGCGCCGCATTACTTCCAAGTTTGTTTTCAGGCTTATGTCAGCAGACCAAAAAGTGCACCCTGTGGAAGTCTGTCAAGATTTCCATCAGTGGTCCCTGGATGACCCAGAATTCATGTCCACCTTCATTACTGGTGATGAGACTTGGGTCTATGGGTATGATTCTGAGACCAAGCAGCAGTCTTTGCAATGGAAGAGCCCTCAATCTCCAAGACTGAAGAAGGTGCGATAGGACAAGAGCGCAACCAAGAGCATGCTCATTGTTTTTTTCAACATTTGCGGGATTTGTCCCTGTGGCTCAAATGGTAAGTACTGATTTCTCCTGCAATGTTTTGAGATGTCTCAGGGCGAACATTCGTTGAAAACAACCACAACTCTGAGAACAAATGGATGCTCTATGACGAGAATGCACCAACTCACAGAATTCTCGCAACATGCCAGTTTTACGCCCATAACCACATGGTCATCATTCCTAATTCCCCGTATTCACCCTATTTGCCCCCCTGCAACTTCTTTCTATTTCCAAAGATGAAATTGAAGCTGAAGGGTTGCTGTTTTGGCACGGTGGAGGATATCCAATGCAAATTGCAGCAGGTGCTTGACAGGCTTGAAGAGTGTGACTTCCAGGAGGCATTCCAAAAATGGAAGAGGTGTTGGGATCGATGTACAGCTGCCTAAGGGGATTATTTTGAAGGGGATGGCACTCAAATTTAAATCAGGTAATTTTATTTCAATTTATGGTACTAGTCTTGGAATTTAATGATCACAGCTTGAATTGTGGTAATGTGCATTGTTTTCCAACTATTTTCCAGGTCCGAGATGGTAAGTCTTTCCTAATGTAGTCTCTACAATTTTCTGAAGACCCAGAGCTTTTCAAAGGGCTGTTCAGATGGTGTTAAGGCAGCAAATGGAGTGATTGTTTAATGAATCATGAGTGAATTGCTTTTCATACATTTTATTGATATTTATTTAGTTGTTTATCTTAGGAATGAATAAACTGTTTCTTTATTGAAAACTGCATTTCAGAAAGGAATAAAAAATAAGAACAACAGATTCTCTATCAAATAGATCAGTTCTTTCCTATTTGGACAGAAGTCTCAGGGAGATTAAAACGAGTCAGAGAACTGCATTGGCAGGAAGGGTTAGGCTTGCTCAAAATGCATTTATAACCTAACCTATAACCTCTCCAAGTACACCATGATAGGAAATGGATATTTCAAAGGGACAACTTCAGCAGAACCAAGGTGGATTTAGATTACCAGGTACAATATTACATCCTAATTAGGACAAACTGGCAAGATTTTTTATGTGATGTTCATCATTTTCAACCATTTAGTTGTGTCTTTTTTTTGCCATGAAAAACACTGAAGTTCAATTCTGTGTCACACCCTTTGAATTGCTTCATGATAAATGGACTTATAACTCTGTAGCATATTGTTCAATATACCAATACATGCTGTTGAGACAGACCGACAAAAGTGGCATGATATAATTATCTCCTTAAAATATGGCCAGCTGTATTTTGTGCAGACTTATACATGGGAAGAACCACGTAATAAACAGAACTAACAAAAGAAGTTGCATTTGAAATGTGCACAAGATTTTATTTTCAAAGAACAAGAAGAAAGAAATGAAACTTAGAAAATATTTTATACATAAGACCAGAAACAGATTTATGGTCAAAATGAGCCTTCCTCTGTCAGATCTACTTCAAATGTATTGGATTTTAGATCTCACTGGCACTCTGGCATTTTACCATTCCTGTGGGGATTTTAAGAATTGAAGTCTAAAAAATCTGAATAGGTTGTGGTTGAAAATAGTTTAGAAGGGTCTCCCTGCACACCAGATCTGGAATAGTTCCTATTGCAATTTTTGTACTTGTTAAATTTCTGTGAGATTTGTGTCTGCCCGTAGGCATTCTTCCATTAAAACTGTTTACATTTTTTTCATAGGGAGAAGGGATCTTTGAGAGGATTTCTAAAGTAAAAGAAGAAGGGAGTGTCATTATAAAAATATCTTTCTTTGGAAGCTGGGAATAGATAAAAATGCTTTAAATTTTGGGCTTTCCCTTTAATCTAATTTTAATGTTTGTGAATACTTGAATAAAGCAACAACATCTTACTAAAACATATGCCACATCTTTGGACACTCCTGTTTTAGTCAGACAGTGACAGTTAATGAAACCATGCTTATTTTGACAAGATGCAGCAATAGCCAAAACTGGCTAAAAATGTGCTTATATAATGTAGAAAATAATTCTGAAAAGAATGTTTATGTTTCAGAGAAGGAAGTATCAGTATTCTTGTTTGTCAGATGTTTGGGCCATACTCAGAGTCCTTAATATTTATTAATATTAATATTTATGGAGGTTTGCTTTCTTAACCCAAAACTGACAATATATCATATTAAAGCAGGCTACTTCTATAATTTGAAGAAAATGTCTTAAAAAGATTTTTTACATTAGAATTAGATTTTTATGAATTAGATACAAGTCAAATTAATATTATATGTTAATCAGAATGTGAGAGGTCTTGGTTCAAATTAGATATTCAAAGCCTGTAACAGAAGAGTAAACTCCAGAGTAATCAGTGTAACCCTTATACTAGAAAGCTGCCCAAATGCATTTTAGCTTGTAAGAATCAAAGTTAATAGATACTTAAAATTATTAATAATGCACAGTCCCTGGTTATTCAGTAATATAAATTATATAGTAATATAAGGGATAAAGCAATCATTAATAGCTGACATTCATCTCTTGGTGATAAATATTGCCAGAAAAATTATGCCATTATCAAATATGATCATTCCTAAATATATTTTTGTGAGAAACCAATGTAATCTCTTAAAGAGAATGAAAGATCATTGAAAAGATTCAAGCCTGGCTCCAAAAAAGATAAGTCGAGGTAAAAAAATCATCCTTAAAAAACATTTAAATTTACTTGCACAAGCCTTGAATTCATATTTCTTTTTTTCCTATTTTCTAGAAAAAGATCAGATATCTACTTCCATTCAACCAACAAGTCAGGAATGTAAACCACAATTTGAAATTGGTTTGTTTCACTAAATTCTAAATTATCAACTTGCAGACTACTTGACTTAAATAATAAAAAGAACAGAACTGAAAAGTTATCATCCTCATAATCATCCCTGATATGCTGAGTGGCATCAGGAGGTCAGACATGGGATGAAAATGTGTCTTTTCTTGACACATTCTCCATTTTTTAGTTCCATGTGATGTCAGAGTGATATTAATTTGTTTCATTAGAAAAGGTGAGAATTGTAATTCTTCAAATTTGACTATTTTAAACTGTTTATCTCTATACTTATGTTTGCATCATTTACAGTAATTGTACCATCTTTGTTTAAAGATATATGATTTCCATGGGGCCATTGCAAAATATTTTCTTCCTCTCATAAGACATTTCTCTAAAGGTCATAAAAAGATATTCTATAAACCTTGACAAGAGATTAAAGGTATTGCTCTGGTACAGATCTCCATGAAAATGATGTGGGCACAGGAAAAATAACTGAGTACAGATACACAAACTTTCTCAGTGATCACATGATAAAGTTTTAAAAGTTAATATTTTTCATAGAAGAAAAGAATTTTGGTTTGATATTTTGAAGAAGAGTTAAAGAGCAAAACGGTTTCCTTAAATCTTGCAATGTTTTAATCTCTCCATAGACTTATTTTATATTTTCTGTTGATGATTTGATAGGACAGGAGTAGAAAACATGTAACCCCTAAGGCCCCTGAGTATCCCTGGAATATATGGTTCAAAACTTATTGATATTTAGAAAAATTTAAGAAAATAAAAAATGAGTGCCTTAAACCCTGCAGATTCTCAAACTATCTCTTAAACTGTCAATCCTGAAAATAGAGTTTTTATTTCTCCATGCTCTGAAGTTTTAAGAAACAAAATATACAGTTGGCCATTCTTGATTATTGTCATAATATTTCTAACTAAACTTCCTCTAACATCAAGCAGGCTTTTAAAAATAAAAAAGAAGAAATTTATCTCTGCAATTTTACAAGAGGATACATAGCTAAAATGGTTCAGGTTGCCAGCATTGGAAAAAGGTAGAATTCTTTTATAGTATGTGAAAAGTCTTTCTTTAGAAGTAGATATAAGAAAATTAGAGCTATTTTGCAAGAGGATTCCTCTGCAGAGTTTTATAAGAAGAATAACTAGTTGGCTACATTTTAACTTATTACAAAATGGGATTACTTAGCTGACGTTGCAGAATAAGATTGTAATTAGTGATAGGCTATCTCCTTTAGATGCAAAAGGTTCAAGTTCAATGCTAGAAAAGTATTCCTTCTAAAATATTGGCAATTGCTTAAAATAGATATAAACACATTCCACTTGGTAAAAGGTGTTGCATAGAAACATAGGCCTGCCTATTTCTATACTGTTGTTTCTATGAATACATGCATGAAAACCCCGTTATATAAATTTGTCCAGGTGTTTTTGATAAACACTCCGAGTCTCATGGCAAGTGCGTATATTACTGCTGGACAGTTTAATAGAGATGATTTTGTTGAAAAGAAGACTAAAAGTATAATAAGACAGCAAGCAATTTTCTTCCCCTTCATTATTGCTTATTTTTGTGATTTGTATTCAATTGGAAGAAATACATAACATTCAGTATCATATAACTCATATTTTACTTTGACATGAGCAATATAATAAATTGGTGGCACTAGTCTGTAACTGTAATAGCTTCCATTAGTTGAAAAAAGGCAATCTCTTGCCAGATACTGAAGCTTTCATTAGTTAGGTAACTGCTTCTGATCTGTAAGCAGATTTATTAGAGCTATGCATCTTTGGCATGATCCTTCTGCTATCATATTACTATAGAAAATATGTTTTTAATGCTTCACTTACTGTCAGTATGGGCACTTCAAATACCCTGTTGGTATCTAGAAGTCCACCTCCTCTCTTCCTTTTTCCTATAGAAAATATTAAAAACTGTTGATGCTTTTTTAAAAAAATTGTAGATGCAGATATGTCAGGCAACTGTAAAGATCTGCAACATTAAAAAGGGAATACACTCTGAAAATTATCCCTGATTCTTTAGAGTTAGACTGAAACCTTCTGATTTGAATCCCATACCTAATTCTTAGGTCTCCAGTTGATACTGATGACTTCTGCTTCAGTCTTCTCTTATGAACATAAGCTCCAGGAATGACTTCTCCAAATTGTCATATCTCAAATCCTCAGCTTCAAGAAAAAGTAACAATTGCAAAAAGTGTATCATTCTTTTAAAAACAATTACTGATAGCATAGTAAGAAAAGTCACTTGCTAGACAAATAGTTTGATTCTAGATGCTCTCCGTGGTGCTGAAGCTACAGTCTGTGCTGTATTGGAGACTAGTTCTGAACTTATTTTGCTCTTATAGCATTGAAATTCGTTGAATCTGAGGGTGCTCTGAGATTATTATTATTTTTTACAGCAGAAAATAGTACTACTGATATGGCTAGAAATTTCCAGATGGGAATGCTTCAAGTTTCAATGTTTGTGTTTTCATGCTTTGAAACTCTTTTGGGAAAGCATTTGCCGACAAAACTGGCAGGAAATTTATTACTGAAAACACCTTAAAGGCTTGGTTCATATAGCAGAATGCTTCAAAAGCTTTTCTGACCTTTAAGTGCTTGCTTCTGGGAATAAAATAATGTTTAGGGGACAGATGGCTTTTGTGATAATAGGTCTTTAGATTTGTAATGTGTGACGCCATCCATCAAGAGGGAAAGGCAAAAGAAGGGCTACACTTTTGTGCTACACTTTTGCGTATGATATTGCCCACAGATGATTCAGATGAAACAATGATATGATTCACTGTCTAGTGTCCTAAACTATAAACCAAGGCCAGGTAATTGGTGGGGGAGGGCACACATTGTTTTTAGAATATAGAATTGTCCTCCATGTGATGTTGGGGATATGGTTATTAAATGATAATTTTTCAACACTACATTTCCCTTCCCCATTTGAGATCTGTGGGAGAGTAAAATTGAATGGCAATAAGTGTATGAATCCTTCTGAAGAATTAATATATCCATTTTAAGTCTTTGAAGAAAATAGACAAATAAAAGGTTAAATGTTATGCTTTTAAAATTTCACTTTTTGTTGCTAAAATTTAGTGAATTGCATTTAGGTAATTGCATTTAAACAGCAGCAGACTCTTCTATAAGTTACAATGTGCAGCCACAATGATGGCTAAGTTTGTATGTAAGTTATTTTTAATTTTTTAAATCAAATTTCTGCACTGCTCATCTCATCTAAGTGACTCTGTGTGGTTTACCATGAAAACAGGCAGTGGTGGGAGATCACTTCCGGTTCTGAAGGCAACAGGACGTGAGAGAGCGAGCTCTGCCTCTCACGCCTGAAACCCGCTTCTT
>JANHFO010002298.1:107635-123127 GCA_032468095.1 Pareas carinatus | reverse complement strand
TTGGTAATTGAAATTCCACATATTGTAAGCTATTGTTTTGTACGTTATTGACCAATAAAACCTTTTTCTATTAATAATAATAAAAAAACAAAACACATTAAGAACAATTTAAAAATATAATAAATTCAATGGCTGATTTGGAAACGTAATTTAAAAACCAATTTAAAACCTAATTAAAATAGTGAATTAAAATAAATACATAATTATCTCTACTGTTACCAGTTAAAATAATATTATAATTTGCCATCTCATTTTGAAAGAATCTGCTCGGACAATTACTATCAAGACATGTAGCCTACTGAATTGTTGTCCATAAGCAAATTGGGCAATGCAGTATGTGGCTCAATTATTTTACATGCAATGGTAAAAAGTTATGAATATTGGGAGTGGGATTGTTACAATTAAATTGACTCAGAAGAAATTTAAAGCACAAGGTGAGGATTATCTTGTACCCAATTGTCCTATCACAAATGAGAGATAATGCTGTCCTATACGCAAATAAAATAATAAAAATAAAATAAGGGGAGGGGAGAAGGAAAAAGGAAAAAAGAGGCTGTAATTTGGTTGCTTTTAAAAACCTTGTCCTGGACAATTAGATGCTATTAGTGACTTACCTAATGGAAGACTATTAGATGCAAGGTTTCTGCTTCTGTTTCTACATTTCGTTTAAAACAACCACACCTTTTTTTGTTACAATTACTCTGCAAACTGATATGAAAGCCTTGTGTATTTTGGAGAAATGGAAGATGTCAATGAGGCATGTCTAGATGCATGTGCTCCAAAGCATGAGTTATTATTCCCTGATGGGATAAAATAGTTAGACACATTAATTTGTGTGAAGCATATTTCATTCCTTTGCAAAAAATGGCGTATGTTTTTGCATTATTTTTCAGCTGTTAGTTTTTTTTAAAGTAGCAACAGGAATGTGTGTGGAAATGTATTAATTCAAAGCATATTAAAAATCTGGGAAAACAACAATTGATTAGAAAATGTGAATGTTAGAGGCTTATTCTGATACACAAACACAGGGAGAAGATACTGCTGCCTTTATTTAAAATAAACCAACCACGATAGTATTTCCAACATTAATATTGAATGCAATAGGTTTAGTTTACAATTCTCCAAATTTTCAGCTAGATACAAACATACATTTTATCACATGAAAGCATTGTGTAGAAAAACTGTGGTTTTTGCATGAAACATTATCAAAACTCCCCATCATTAAGCTTTAAATATTCCTTAATTTCTTCTCTGCCTGCTATCAGTTACATTAACCTATTCTACAATGATCACAATTACTTTAGCTTCTGCATTTAATATATCTATCATCTAACTATAATAGTTTCTGAATAAAATTTGACAGACTGTTTAACAATGATCTGACTGTACAATTAATCAAGATGTACAATTAATCACTATCTATGTAAGAAGTGACTGATGAAAAGTATGAAATAAGATTGCAAAAAATCAAAACATTGGCAATGTATATCTTCTGGTATTTTAAAATCATGATCTTTAGAGTCCCTATGTGCTATTTACTTAGCTATTTAACTTCTTGAATCTTACAAGTGTTTAGGTGGATCAAATCAAAGTTATAATCAATGTATTTATTTGTTTCCAGGAACTCATAGGATTTATGTGCATTAAACTACTGAACTGCAGATAAAAATGTTTTATAGAAGGACCATCACTGGATCTTTCTGTTGCAGCTGAACTTTACTTAGTAGCTACAGACTGTTTTCCTGAGTTCCTATTTGTTTCTTCATCTTAGCTTCTAGCTTTGCTCTATGGTACCAAATTCTAATTTGTCTGGCAGGTCCTGTCAGGGGCATTGCCAGAATTAAGGAGGCGTTGGCAAGGTGATCTCTGGAGAACCATATTTTACTATGTGTTCTGGTCTCCTAACTTTTCTTCATCAACATAAAAGTCCTGTGTTAAGATATCAGATCCATCTTATAATGGCTGACTAGATGTTTTTTGGTTGTTCATCACCAGAAAATGATAAGATATACTTTTCCTGCATGTGTTTCCCTGAATCTGATTTCGGAGATATTTTCCCTCAAGCCAGATGTGACATTTATTTTCTAGCACTAACGGCCACTGATACATTTATTCTCCTTGAATTTATCCAGCAACCTTTTAAGGTTGTCCAAATTAAAGTCCATGACATATAGTGATGGTTTCCATGTTCTGTATGAAGAGCTTTCTTTTATCTGTTCTAAATCTTCCAATCAGCTTCATCAGAAGATCCCTGGTTTTAGTGTTTTGAGATGGAGATAAAATGTTCCACATGATCATTCTCTCCATTTCATGGATGGATTTAACCATGTCCTTCTCCTATACCCTTTTCCTAAGCTAAAGAGCTTGAAATGTTTAGCTTTTCAAAAGCTAAAGAGTTTTAAACTTTTTTCATCTGCACTTTTTCTAGAAGTATTAGATCAGCTTTTCAAACATGATGACCTGAACTATATAAATCATTTCACAAATCTGAAATATGCAGGTGCTCATGCATTCTACAAAGGTATTACATTGTTGGCATTTTTATTTCCAATCCTTTGCTAATGAGTCTGAGCATAAAATTTCCCTTTTTCACAGCTGCTGCACATAACCAACATGTTCACTAAGATATACATTACAACCTGAAGATCTTTTCCTAGTTAGTTACAATGTAGATGCTGTCAATGTATATGTGAACTTAGATTTTTTTAAAAATGTTTACATAAATTAAACCACATATGCCATTTGGTTGACTATTAACTCAGATTAAGGAGATCTTTCTAGAGGGCTTCACAATTACTCTGGGGTTTGTTATGATATACAGCTATTTGGATTCCAAATGGAAAAGGTCTTTGGATCTGACATGGCTACACTACACTTTCTTTGTCAGCAACTTTTTAAAGCAGCATCTTTTTCTTCATTTTCTTACCCAAGCTGACAGCAGTACGATTTCACATTATACTTCAGAGATGTTATTTCCCCTTTGTTGTCTTTTTAGAGTCTGATTATAGCTAAATTAAATGGAACTATTAAGAGGACTCAAAGTAGATACTACTTTGACCTTGTGTGACCACAGGCTGTTATCATAACAGCACCCAGATTATTTCCTGCTATATTGCACTTGTTGTAGCTGCCTGGTCCCAGGAAAATATGTATTTGAGTTATGTAGATGTTAAGGAGGTTTATTTAGAAGACATTGAAATCTATGTCAGATTCAAAACACCTTTCCTGCTTTGGATTCACATAGTTGATATCCTCCATTTTGTTTTGGTTTTTTGTTTTACTTTGAATATAATATCATTCTCAGATGTGACAAAATCTGGTAAATATCACAATGTTGTCATATGTATTGTTATATCATCAATTATGTACTGATAAAACTTTGCATCACATGAAATCACTTGCTCTCTTGCATAAGAATACCCATTTTTTTTCTTTTTACAATCCTGTAATCCCTTGTATCAGGGTGGAGCAGGACAATTGAATGAAGCTGAGCATTTACAGACTGGATGCCCTTTCTACATGGAGTTCACAGCAGACATTTTCTCGTTGCATCGTGATAGAGAAACAGATGCCGCTACCTTGTATTGAACTCTCAGCCTCCTGAGTGTGAAGCTAGTATCTTAACCTCGAGGCCACTGCACCACTCACATGACGATCTACAATAAATAAACAAATACCTTGTATTTTGACTAACTTTAACCCAGTTTTATGGGGATACATATTTTCCAAAGCCAGTTAACCTAAACTATTCATTGGCTATAGTCACCTACCTCAGTTTGGTAGTCTCATATCTGTAATTCCAGGACGTTTTCGGCACCATATCAAATGGCTGCTCTGCTTGGCAAGTTGATGGCTATATTCTTTCAACATCAAAAGGGAAGCAGATAGGACAGGTTGATCTACAACTAAAAACCTGACAACTGACATAGATAAATGATGTTCTTTCTACTTATTTAGCTATTCATGAATCAGGGAATTCTGTCAGATGAGATTTATATCCATATAAGTATCAAAGAACAACTTATTAATTTAGAGCCATATAAAAACAGACAATATGAATATCATCTTTTTGTTGATTTTTGTTTACTGTTGAGCAATTTATTGTTTCATTTATTATTAAGTTTATTTTTCACACTAGATTTCTTTCTGAAGCCACCAGTGAGCAACACATAAAACATAAACTGTCAAATCCTCTGCATTCACCTTTATCAGAATTAAACAATGAGTCCACATGGAGTAAGTTGTTTTTTAATGGATTCTAAAGGTGCTACTAGTAGAACAAGAAAACACTCTGGAGTGTGAAATGCCAAAACTGAAGCATCTTGGGAGTTCATGCGCAGTACAACCGATGGTCCATATAGGATCCTCCTCTTGGTAGCCATCTCCTTGGCGACTATCACATCAGCTCCTCTGTGTGTCAAATGGGCATCTAGATTAGATTAGAATTCCTAACACAACTTTCCCTTTAGTTCCCCAGGAGGCCAAACTCCCACCCTTCCAACTCCCAAGCATGGCAAATTCCTAATGAATAGAGCCCTGGTTCATTTCTAATCGTAACAGTGAAAATAAGGAATTTGACATAAACAGAGGAAAGCTCTAACATCCAATCAATTAAAAATATTAAAAATAATATGAAAGCAGTTGAAAATGATGTATTTTCTTAAGTATGTCATGAAAGAATGTTCATCCAATCAATAGGTTAGAAATGCAGACATGTATATTCTAAATGTTTTATAATCTTCTTAGAAGTTTTTCTGTTTCTCATCTGGCTGGTAATGGATGAAGTAAGTTATGGAAGAACATGATGAAATTTGTCACATTGTGAAGCAATTTGAAAATTTTGGGGTTTTGTTAATCAACAATCACTTTACAAGAACAGAACTATCTCTGTTTACTTTTGCCTTTAAGTAAAGGCATCACATGGACATTTAATACATGATAATTTCTTTTCATATCCCAAAATGAAACTTGAATCTTACCATTACAGGAATGTAATTATTCAAAGGGGTATATAATAACTTTAGAACCTCATTTACTAGAACCAGCAATTTAATATCAATCCAGCCAAGAGCAATGGTTCTTTCTATGCTTTAATGTAATAATGCAAGTGAGTTAAAACCATCATCAGATATTCAATGATTGATTATGTGCCTTCAATGTGTATATGTGTGATTTGTATGTGTGCATCCATGTGGTATCAAGTCCCCAGAATTAAACAAATAATAATAATGGTTGCAATTTTCCCACATACTCTGAATTTGGTTTCATTTGATTGACATTTAAGTAGATGGGACTTTCAGCATTTAATTATCCCCAAAAACCCTACTACAGAGCATTTCACGGGATTGCCTTTCTGTCATACGAGCAAGTTTTAGAAATCTTTCGGGTTACACCTACAGGAGTCTCTTATAGTCCTGGCCATAGATTTGAGCATTTTGCCTTAATGAAATAAAAGAAAGGCTAACATTGTAGCATTATGCATGATAACTTGGAAATAAATTATGGTGTGAATGATTAATCTGTGTTGGCTAATCTTGGGTTTGATCATGTTTTTGGTATAGTAAATAGACACTAAAATGGAATATTTGAATAGCCACCTGGAGTACCCCTAAATAGAAAGGTTCAAACATTCTACAGATTTTGTGTCCTTCAAAAGCATGATTTATTGGAGGAAAAAAAAGAGAGGAAGTAGTCAGGAAATCTGAGAGGCTTGCAAATGAAAAATAATATTATCTGTAAAATCCTGTAAACATTTGTCATAGCTTGTATAAGTAGTTAGTTATCCCTATAACTGTCTTTTGGGTAAACAGAATTTACTTTGTTTGAATGTGGATATTTGAAACAACAGAGTTTCTCTTTTCTGCACCCCCAAGTCCTTCATTTTGGCATAGACATGAGACATCCTGTGTGATGTCAACAAGTGCATTTGGCTCTCCAATGCCTTTTTCCCAAGGTGAGGATTAGAGAGCATCAAATGCTGTTGGAGAGAGAAAGGAAATCTCATGTAATGCTTTTGTTCTGCTAACAGCTATGTAAAGAGCTGCCTGGGAGTTTTGGAATGGAATCTGTCATCACTTTAATCCTGTTCTAGAAAATTGTGATGGAGACAGCACAAAGGATGATGTCATTAACAGACCCACAATAAAACTGATCCCCCCAGCATCAATGTTGTCCTCCAATCAATGTCTGTCTTTTTCAAATCCTGTCTTCTAATTGGCTAGCCTATAGATTGGCATCTTGGCTTCTCCTCCCACCCAGCTGTGTTAATATCTGAAACCCAGATATATGAGCAGTAAAGCTAATACAGAAGGGAGCCTGTTCAGTGCTATCCACAGACTTCAGAGGCATTTTTGTGCACTCTGTCTTTGGCATCATGCGCAGGAAATTCCTCTCTGGTCTGTACAATGCAATAAACAAGCCTCCTGTGTATCAGTTTAAGCTTTTAGCACTTCCATTTTATCCTAGGGAGAGCAATAAATCTGCAAAGAATATGCCCATTTGCTTTTTCAGTCTCTCCATACATCCTTATGTGAAGTCTGAATGCATTCGGCACCTGTTGCTGTGCAAGGCCTTAAACCTGACAATCACTGATGATATATATATATATCTAAACCATGATGGCTAAGGGCTGAGGTTTGCTGATTGAGTATATACTGTAGGTGCAGTATTAAAGCTGAATGTAAGGCTGAGAAATCAGAAATCTCGGGTTTTGATTTTGTTATATGACCGATCTATCTCTCTGCAAATATTTTCTTTAATATACATTTACTCTACTGACTTTTCATTAGTTCTTGGGTTGGAGTTGATCGTAATGTTTATATGTTGCTGTCCCAAATGCGTTTCAAGCTAAACAGTATTTCCTTTCCTGATATGAATGGTATTCCTTGCATGTATGGGCAGAGAGGCGTTAGGGAAAACAATATCTTCATTCCATCCATAAAAGAGATTAAAGAAAAACTGTAAAGCAAATGACTACCAAATTCAGTTGGGAACAGCAAAAGATTACTAACATAGTTTTCTGTGAGAGGAGAATTAGTGGAGAGGAAAAGATAAATTTTGACTGTGTTGATACTTAAGACACTTCAAGTACAAAGAAACTGAAGAACAGAGGAATGGAGTCTGAATATGCATCAACTGCCTATGGTTATTTAATTTTAAATACTTGTGAATAATACATAGATGTTATATGAGAATATACATAACTCAGATATGGATAGCAATTGGGCATCACAACTGCAGTACTATAGCTCACTAAAAATTCAAGCTTTTTTCTTTTTTCAGTTATAGGTTTTTCAAAAAGGCACATTGTCAAAAGAGGAGCAAACTGAAATAGAAAATTAGAAAAGGAAAAAAACTTTAAAGGCAATAAAAGTAAAGGTGTAGAAAAGAAAAGAAAAGAAAAGGGATTTTTTCCCAATTTTCTTTGGTATAGATATAGATATAAAGTTCCTTCTTACTTTAAAGTTACCATTTGTCCACTTTATTTCAACCCTCCATAAAATACTAATAATCAAATTCCAAAATCATTTTATTTTTTTTAGCTTCTTGCAAATAATAATAATAATTCAATACTGTTTTTGAAGTAGGAAAAAGCAGATTTCAAGCACCTCTTGCTTTTCCTATAATTATGATGATACTTTGTTTTTGGTGTATGGTTTATGTTAATATATTGGACACAAGGAACAATATGGGATTTAATTTACTGTGTGCTTACTAAGCAGAGATTGTAAGAGGGCCTTCAATATAGTTCCTGCTCTGCTGGTCTTTGTTATTCTAACCTCTTAGTCTCTTATCCTAAATTATCATTCCTCTCTGAAATCTTGTGAGCCAAAGTTATTTTTGTTTTAGTATTTGGGTTTGCTTCTGTTGCCTTAAAAACATTGCCTGCTTATTTTAAGCCATAATAAGTTTTGTGAAACTTGCTGCCCAAGATAAAGATGCACCAATAGTTGTTGAAGACCTCAAAACTATGGACTGAAAATGGTTACCTCCCCTTAAGTTATTATCACTTTTTTGGGTTTTTTTGCTGCTATTATGATGATAACTAGCTCTGAGATAGTGGAAAGAGAAAAGCAGAGTTTTAAAAATCACTAATGAATCTTTTATCTGCTGTGTATAGTTAACCAAGAAGAAGCAAATATATTATAGATCAGTGATTCTCAACCTGTTCTTCACCATGGACCCCTTTTAAATGCCTTTGTGGCCACAGACTCACAAGACTTAACTCAAGATTTAAATCATAACATTTCTTCAAATCTTCGTGGACCACCTGTAATGACATTGCAGTCTCCTAGTGATCTGCGGGCCATAGGTTGAGAACCACTGTCATAGACAATTGTATATAGCAGTGATGGTGAACATATGGTATGCGTGGCATGTGCCACAGCGGGCACGCAGATAAAAGTTGCTCCAGCATTGCTCCAGAGCTGAGCATGCTCAGAAAGGAGTAGCGGCACCGGGCGGTGACATCATGGGACCATGGGCATGCTCAGAAAGAGAGTGACGGCACTGGGCGATGACATCATGGAACCATGCGCATGCTCAGAAAGAGAGTAGTGGCGCCAGGCGATGATGTCACGAGCCACGACTCATTAGTCGAGACTTGTTCGGGCACTCAGTGTCTAAAAGGTTAGCCATCACTGGTGTATAGCATGCACCAGCTAGACTTGCTTTGATCTGAATGTAAGGAAACCTGCTGGTAAAGTTATAAACTGAATAGCAGTAGCAGTAGCACTTAAGACTTATATACAGCTTATTGTGCTTTGCAGCTCTTTCTAAGTAGTTTACAGACTCAGCATGTTGCCCCCAGCATTCAGGTCCCTCATTTTACTGACCTCGAAGGATGGAAAGCTGTGTCAACCTTGAGCCGGTAAGGTAGTCGGCGGAATTAGCCTGCAATATTGCATTGTAAACACTGTGCCACCACTGCTCTTACTATGGTATGGTTTATACTCTGGCTTCGACTTATTGTGGTTTTTTTGGGATGGGGGAGGGATGAAGAAGACAAACACTTTGGGGAACTAAGCCATGTATTTCCACATGTCAAAATGCCATGTGTTGAACAATGGCAATGTTCATTTATACTCTGATTGCAGTGCACACCTTGCATTTTTTTTTTGGATAATGAGGGCACCAGGAACAAATTGCTCCCTTTTGGAGCTGGCCCTGCATTCATTTTCCTCCAAAAAGTTTGAAACATTATGAAGTCTTGCCACCAAATAATGTAAAAGTGAATAAATGTGTGTATTTCCATTGAATCTGTTTCATCAGGTCTTAAAAGGTGGCCCCACAGAAATCACTGTCAAAAGTGTCTTTCAGGTTAGTTCGTGAAAACCAAGTCGAGAGCCAGGAGAATTTTTCCTCTAGTAGCTGGAAAGAAAATTCTTTGCATTGCCCAGAAGTAACTTGACCTTCCTTCAGAATGGCTTCTTCCTGGGATGTGCTTTAAGATAGGTAATACTGAATCTCTCTGTCTGTTTTAAAAAAATTGTGGGCAGAAAATGATAGTTAAACGGGCCCACTGTTTTGAATATTAGACCAGTCTTCAAATATTTGAACGTTCCAACCTTTAATAATCATGCCAGTCGTTTATGGTCCCACTAATTATTTGCTGAAAAACTCTGTCAATAACAGATATTTTTCTTAAACAGCATTACAGTAATTCCCTTTTTCCCCTTTGGCTTTCTACATGGATTATATCCCTTCCACCCACCTCTCTTCTCTCCCAACCTTCCTCCCAGGAAGCTATTGCAGGAGTTAGGCAAAGTTGTTCACTGAGAATCCCCAAGAGTACAATGATTAAGGGGGGGGATAAATCACTGGACAGAGACCCAACACACAATTTAAAAGCTGTAGCCACCAGTGGTGGCCCACAGAGGTTCAGATATTGGTGACAGAAAGCAGGAGGAGGTGTTTGGCATTCCAGAGGCCTGCTCAGGGCACAGAGGTTTGTTTATATTTCTGTTCCACTGACTCCTGTGAAATGCCCTCTGTCTGAACAAGGAACACACATCGAGTTTGGGAAAGCATGTCTGGTATTTCTTGAACCTTCGGTGTTCTGATGTTCGAAAAGGTAATTTGTGGCAAGAATTACATGGGATTACAGAGTCACAAGCCCAGGCACGATTGCTCCAATCAACATTCTATAATTACACTCTGATCATTATTACAATCCTTTTGGCAGCAGTGGATTAAGATGTCCTAAAAGGGGGTGGGGGGAAAATCAGTTCTCTGCCCCCTCCTCCTGTCTCCCCCTCCTATGCTTTGAAGTTGCACAGATCATCCGGATATCTGAGACCCATCTTTTAAGGAAAGACTTTGATGAGCACCCAAAGAAAAAACAAACAGCTAGCCTAGAAAGACACATGTTGGGAAATGTGATTTAAAAATATTTGAGAAGTTATATAAAGTATTATAATAGATAATCTATATTTCTAATTTCTATTTACCATTTTATGCTAACAGCACCAGAAATTTATACAGATGTCTTGAAAATAATGTTCATTGAACAGCTACATAAAGGAACTGTTCAGTTAGAAATAATCAAAATGTACTATTTTCTAGACTATATACATGCTTACTCTGAAGCTCATGGAACTTTTTTCTTAATTATAATAGTGAAATGATTTTGGTGCCCATGCAAATGGAGGCCTCTATGGACAAAATTAATTGCAATTAACATGGAACTGCAAAGATCACCTTGCCATCCACGTACCAATGCACATACTTGTCTATTGGATTATTTGCAATTAAATCAAGACGAGGGCAGTAGGTGGACATATTCTACTCATGGTTGTGCAAATGATAGAACTGGAAGCCAATGTAAAGCATCCAACCCACTCAGAATCATTTTGTAGTGAGATGGATGGCAAACAAATTTAATAATTAATAACTTTGGGCAGTCAGATTTTTTGATTTAACAGTTGTGCAAGGCTGCTGACAGGATTTTTGCAAGTGGTAGAAACATTTGATTAATTGCATTGCATCACTGAATACCATGATACAATATATAAAGCATTTTGTTTGCATTGATATCTTTCTGATTTTGGGGGAGTAGGATAGCTCTGTAAATCAACATTTGAGGGTTCTATTGTAGAGATTTTAGCATATAGCGTTTTTCTTTACCAAAGCACATGTGCTAGATAAGATGAAGTACCAATTACTTTGTGATCAACAAGTTATAGCTGTATTCCAATATTAATATTTATGTATGAACTTAAGAGTGAAATAATTCATAGAAGAATTAGATTTTCAATAGCGTAGACAGAATTAATTGGACATATCTGAACTTTTGACTAAGATTAAGTACATGAGGCCAGCGGGTAGATTCTCAGTATTGATTCACATATATATTTCAATCACTCAAATCACAATTTGATGGCTCCCAATTGCCTAGGAAATCTCTAACAGAAATAACTGCATAGCATCAGGTGATACAAAGGTTTCCTCCCATGTAGTCTAAGGATGGGAATATTGTTTTGTGCATGCAAAGTAATAACCTGATGCAACAGTGAACTATAGAATTCAATGAAATTAATGTATAAACTGCTTCTCATGTTGAATAGTCATTCTCTTCCCTATCGGTAGTTCATATGTTTCATATAATTTGCAAACCTCTGGCAATGTTATCCTTCAAAAAAATATTTTACAAACTGGTCGTGATTTATCTTCTGACATGATTACCATCCATCCCATGACTCTCAAGACTCAAAATAAAAACATTTTAAAATAAAGTACAATTCCCAATCAGAGGAAAAATGCTACTCCTGATATAGAAAGGGCCGAGGGGACTTCCTACCCTCCTTACCCTCCCCTAGCTTTTCTCAGTCTGTACATGATGGCAGAGTTAGTATGCTCTGGGTTCCTTTAGGACTGTCATGCCTCTGCCCCCCTCCCTCCTGGAGAACCCTTCGGATAGCGAGTGGGAGGAAGGGCCATCCGGCATACCAGACTCGCAATCGGGTGGGGCACCCTCCCCCACGCTCCCCCTACAGCAGGGGAGGAGAAAGAACAAAGCGGGGAAACGAGCTCTTTGCAGCCAGAGCGCAGGCAATCAACCGATGAGGAGCGCGAATCAGACACAGCTGAGGAGCCGCTCCTTGATGCTCGCACCAGAAGGAGGTTACAGCGGGAACAGCTAAGGCAGCTGGGGGGGCAGATTGGTCATTGCAGGGGGCACGGCTGGTGGCCTATGCCCTCCATGGAAACTTGATAAGCGACTGCGGAGCAGCAGCTTATCAGCTTTGGCAACTGATAGCATTTTCAGCAGTTGCCTGTATCATTTCAGATACTCGGCTTGGAACTTGGAACTTCTTGGACTTTGGCTTGGAAACTTGAACTTTGGCTTGGAAAATTTGACTTTGACTTGGAGACTTGGACTTTGGCTTGGAAACTTGGACTTTGGCTTGGAAATTCAGATTTTGGCTTGTAAACCTGGACTAAATGAACTTGGCCTTTGACCCTCAGACCGGCTTTAACTTCGTCTAATCACCGCCTTCAGAAACTCTGTTCAGCATGCTGCCTCTGGCAGTGGTTACTGCTGGGAGATCAGAGAAGGGGGGGGGATTTTGTTAACCCTTGCCTGACACTTTCCCCACCTGGTCTTTCTGCCCAGAACAAGGACACAGGAAGTGTGGCACTTGTCCACTGGAATAGGATTCTTTCAGAAATCCATGTGACACCCACCGATTGGCATTACAGAAGGAATGGTTGTTATCCTAGGCTTTATCTATGTTTTTGTGTCAAGAAACCAGATCCCTGGCTTGCATTATTTCATTTTTTATTGCTTATTATATTGAGAGATGCCCAGAATTTGTTTTGAGTTCCTAAATTGAAGTAAGTAAGTAGGTAAGCGGACATTTATTGATGCAATACCTGAGATCTGCTGCCAATCAGAATAAATAATACCGACTTGATGATCCAATGGTTGTGCTCTGTCCAAATGCAAATTTCCTTATCAATATCTTCGGATCTTAAGAATTAAGTCTCACCTAGGTATCATTGAAATGGAGCCCTGTTACTTGGTTGGTCATGTTAGATGAATACTTCTTCAAAAGGCAATTGCAATACTTCTTTAGAGAAAAGTGACTGATATAGTAATGTCTGTCCCTATGGGGTCTAAAATAGAGGTGGATGTACCTTGTAAAGAGAAGACTCATAAAACATGGTAGTTGAAAAGAATTTTGAGAGCGGAAGTCTGATAAGGGCCTTTATTCAACTTGCAGGAATTTAAACTAGTGATGGTTTCCAGATGTATGCTTTTCCAGATGTGAAGATTTCCAATTACAACCTAATTTCTGTTCTCTGTATATTGAAGAGGGAAAGGAAAGGGAACAAGATGCTTTCCATAGCATTGTTGTTCTTTTTTAAAAAAAAATCTTTCTTCACTTAGCATTCTAAATATTTTGAGAGCTCTGACAATTAGTGAGCCATCCTAAATGTCTTGGACCTGGAAGGAGTCACAATTTCTTCACAGTTGTAGAGTGCTCTGAGTATATAAAAAGCAGACAAAATATTGTGAGTGATAAAGCTGCTGATTTCTACAAATTTTTTCTATGCTCTTAGAAACTGAACTTATGATGTCATCAAAATAGTCTGAAAGTTGTACGTTTGATTATATCTTAATGAAAAATATCACAGTATCTTTCTGAACATCAATTTGATATTCATGACACATGAGTTGTTCTAGTAAGACAACAAAGTAATCTATTCATAAGAGAAGAAAGGAAGATTTTTTTAATTAATAGACTCTTCAACCTTAAATATTACTTTATGTTTCAGTAAATAAATTTATGAGAAGTGTTGTGGTTGGGGGAGATATAATCTAAAATATCTACAGCAGGTGGCAGCAGCCAGCTGATTTGGCTGATATAGAAAAAGATAAGGGGTGGATCTGGTTAGATTTGGGAATGAAAAATGGACTATCAGGAAATCCAAAGTCTGTAGGTTAGATGGAGGAAGTTGTGTGTGTAAAAATTCTGAAAGAAGAAAATGACATATCATTTTCATATTTCTGCTAATAAAACTACATGGATATATCCATTGAATGACTAGAACTCAAGCTTGATTGGAGGGGGTAGACTTAAAAAAAAGTATTCACCAAATTAAACATTGCAATACCAGAAAAGCCAACTTTAATTATTTCTATAATCATAACCAAGCATGCCACTGATTTTTTTTTAGAATACTGAAGTGATAAAAATGTATCAAAGCTAGTTTTGGGGAAAATATTGGATGAAAGAAGAGATGAGTCAGTTCAAAGATTAAATTCAGTAAGGGGTCTTCTTCCTCCTTCCTTCTCCCCCATCCTTCTGGTAATTTTCTCAAGCTGACTTTAGCCTTAATGTTCTGGTAATGCTGTTTAAAAGTGGTCATCCTGTCAAGTTTTACACCGAGATACTTTGATGTTGGACAGTGCTGTAGTCGGTTCCCTTACTACATAACATCCAACTCTTCCTTTGCATCTTGATTTCGGAGGGGGAAAGCACACACTTGGGTCTTGTTTGGCTTGAGCTTTAAATTGCTGCTAATAAAACTACATAGTGTGTAATATTATCCTAATTTTTAAATTGCTAACATAGGTTTACCAGTTACCTCATCAAAAGTTGATTCTTGCGTGGCCACTGGTGCATTGTCTGCATAGGTGAATAAACGTGTTGTTAGGGGTTGGTTGATCATTTGTATATATGTTATATAATGTTGGAGACAATACAGTTTCTTGTGAAAGTGTAACCAAGATGTGGCCTTCTCTTCTCATAGAATGTTCCTGATGAAGACACATTCCTGGGAGGGACCTTATGTAGTGATACAGTTAACCATGATGGTAGATTATGACTGGGAAAGCTAAATTTGAAAAGTGATTGGTGGTATTGCTTTAAAAAGTACAAAAGATTGAGGTAGATGCGTCTGAAGAAATATGGGAATGATCTGTTGTCTCTTTCCCAGGTTGACACTCCTGACCTTACACATCTGAGATGCAGTCTTTCAGGGCATGAAATCACACAAATTTGTGTCCCAACAGTCTTTCATTTTAGAAAACAAGTGCACACGGTATGTCCCTGTAGCAAACTGAAGTGTGAGATGCAGTACAGACCTACATAATTTGGCACTGTTATTGATAAAAACCTGTGGACATACAAGGTCAACAGGAGCCTGGAAATAGAGCAGGGTCATTGCTTAAGGAGGGGAGAACTCTTAATAGTTCCATTTAATTTAGTTGCCATCAGCCCTAAGTAGTCAACAAACAGGAAATAGTATCTCTAAAGCATGACATGAAATAGTATTGCTGTCACCTTGGATGAGGAAATCCAACATTTTAAGAAGCGGCTGCTGATTTAAACAGCCCGTAGGGTCAAACTCTGCTTCCTATGGTCCTTTGATAACTCTGCTGATAGTGATGGCTGTGCTATAAATACCCTCAATCAATATACCTCTCCTGTTGCTGAAAGCAGACATGTTCACATATCACAGCAGATGGGAAGGGAGCAAATAATA
>JANHFO010002298.1:94340-105836 GCA_032468095.1 Pareas carinatus | reverse complement strand
AGACAGAGACAGAGACAGAGACAGAGAGAGAGAGAGAGGGGGAGAGAGAGAGAGAGAGAGAGAGAGAGAGAGAGAGAGAGAGAGAGAGAAGGCAAGCTCATGACTCCATATCAGCGATGAGTTGTGTGGGAAAGCACCATTCAGAATGGGGAAATGCACTATTATTTTGCAGGGATAAAATATCACACACACTGCTGAAATTCATCCATGCGTTTCCCATGGTGCAGGGGCACAGTTGCTATAAGATCTGCAAATCAGCTTTCAGCAGCAAGAAAATGACTGAGAATGAGCAAGAAAGGGAGCACCTGCTTGTCATCTGTGGGAAATTTCTAAAAAAAAAATGTATTCTGTTCCCAGGGTAATTTGTCTGACTAGCTCTAATAAAGCAGGATAGCCTTAAGAAAAGATACATGGAATTCAAGCACAGTAGAAAGTTCCCAAGTGAGTGTGTCTTTTGGAAAAAATTTTCTGGTGGACATTCTTTCTCAGATAATATGTATTGATGCAATGGGGTTATACCAAGGGCGTATTTGCATTACAGGAAATCCCTTTACTGTTTTGTGTCATTCTGGAACATAAGTATTATAGCACATTTTTCTTGTATTTGCCAATTCTTTATGTTTTAATACACATTTTCCCACTTATATACAGTACACACATTTTCATTGTGTTGGGTTTCTCTTGGGTTGAGACTGACCCAAGGGAGTGGAACAAAATTAGCTCCATAAAGTAAGCACAAGGAGAAAAAAAAACTGAATTGTGAACAATATTTTCATGGGGCCAAATGTGAAGTTAGTGTCATGGGATTTTGGGCCACATACATTTTTGTTAGAATGAAAGATGAGGTAACCATTTCTAAACATATAAATGTTTAAATAAAAGTTGGATCAAAAGTGGTTTCCCAGAGGATTTTATCAGGGAAAGAAAGATAAGAGTATCAGGAATTGCAAGATTTCTGTGTGGTTGCACTGTGTGATGGGTGAGAGTCATTTATTTTATCTTGGGTAATAGTCTTTTTAAAGAAGAACTTTCTGGCGCAAGGCTAGATATTCACTTTCTGAAGAAGAGAACATGAAGGAGGTTTTGTTCCAGCAGAGCCTATAATTGATAAGATCTACCCATGTTTTGATATGTTCCTAAATTCTTGATTGTCCCTTCTGCCTTCCTCTTTGATTCTATTGATTGATTTCTCCTTTGCTGGCCTGAAGTCATGTCTTTGGAGTTCATGGTTCATACAAAAATTTAGCTTAGTGGCAATTTGTAACAGATATTATTCGATCATAATATTCCATTATTTTGCAGGGTGAAAACATCATTGAACAGTATGCTCAAATGAATGAGATTATAGCAATGCTTCGGGAATTATAATGTTGTCCTAATTCCCTTATAGGAACTAATGTTCTAAGGAGCCAAAAGCACCATGGAAATCAAGCATAATCCCTCACCCAACACTAATTTCTAGAAATCATACCTCTGTATTTACAATAATAGAATCCATGAGAAAGTACATTTGAGATACTCTGGATCAACAATCTAGTGGAATCTGGAGTCTCTCTAATGATGCCGACCTACAATTTTCAGTAGCCCAAATCAGCCTGCACAATGATGACTGATAAGTAGAAATTTAGGGCCAGCAAAATCTGGTCAACTGCAAGTTCTCCGTCTGTGATCTAGACTTTAGTTTAATTCGCTCTGCAAGACAAAATTTACAGCGAGAAACATCACATCAGCATTCTGACAGATGTGTGTCCAGTCTTTTCTTAATAATTCTTGACAATTCCATTCTTATCAATATTTGAAGAGTGTAATTATCCTTCACCTTAATCTTTTCTTCTTTAGATTAAACAAATCCACTTCTTTCAACCATTCTCCACATTTTCCCTGTTATCCTGTTTTATTTTATTTTATTTTATTATTAGATTTATATACCGTCCTTCTCCCGAAGGACCCAGGGCGGCGTATAGTCATTTAAAACCATATAGTACAATATTAAAAACAATTTAAAAATATTAAACCTAAGACTGCAAAATCCTTAAAAACGTTAACATTTAAAATTTAAAATTTAAAAACCCACTAAAAGACCCCCAAGGAACCGACAAAACTAAAAAACCCTGGGGATCAGACCAGCCAAGCCTGGATGACAAGATGGGTCTTGAGGGTGTGGCGGAAGGCCCGGAGATTGACAATCATACGGATCTCCGGAGGGAGCTCATTCCACAGAGAAGGCTCTACTGCTGGGGGCCACCAGCCGGCATTGTCTGGCTGATGGCACCTGGACGAGACCCGCTCTGTGGGAGCGAATTGGTCTGTGGGAGATAATTGTTGGCAACAGACGCTCCTGCAGATACCCAGGCCCTATGCGATGGAGCGCTTTAAAGAATGTAACTAACACCTTGAAACGCGCCTGAAAGACCACAGGAAGCCAGTGCAGCTCATGCAGGAGGGGGGGGTGTCACATGGGAACATCCCCTGACCTCCATAATCCCCTGCGCGGCCACATTCTGAACTAACTGCAGCTTCCGGATGCGAGTTCAAGGGGAGCCCCATGTAGAGAGTATTGCAATAATCCAGCTGGTAGATGACAAGCGCCTGAATGACTGTGCGAAGGGCGTCCCGATCCAGAAAGGGGCGCAACTGGCGGACTAAGCAAACCTGGTTAAAAGCACCCCTGGCCATGGCCGCCATGTGATCTTCCAGCGACAGCTGTGCATCCAGGAGGACTACCAAGTTGCGGACCCTTTCCGTGGGAGCCAATGATTTGCCCCCGATAGCCAGAGATGGGATCAACTGGCTATATCGGGATGCCGGAAGCCACAGCCACTCGGTCTTGGAGGGCTTGAGCCTGAGCCTGTTTCTCCCCTGTTTGATGTTCTTTGGATTCATTAAATTTCTTTTACTTCTTGTGATTTTAAAATTTCAAATCTCTGAATGTAATTTAAAATTTATTTTGCTTTTTCATAGTTGCATTCCTCTGCTGGTTCATTTTCTATTTTTGGTTGACTGAAGCACATATGCTCTATTTATATATACAGTTCCCAAGCCAGATCTTCTGTATCTTATTCTTTGTGTCTATAATTTGTTTTGTATTCATGGAAAAGACTATATTTCTTTCTATGGTAGTTCATTCATAATTGAATAATTTATCTGAAGAACTCCGTTGTTTAGTATTCAAACTCTTAATACTATTCAGGTATTTTTTTGCCATGCATTTGCTGTTCTGTCAAGTAAATGTAATATTTAAAGCATGCTGATTACAAATCATAGTTATTCATTCATTGCCTTCTTTCAGTGAATGATATTTTCAGGATGAACCTTGGCAGATACTCAGAAGTTTAAATTCTAAAAGAAGAAATTGAGTAAATAAGTCTTATCTAAGCATGGCATTATCATTTCAGTTCCTGAAATTCTGAGTTCATTTCTTGGTTTTGAGCTTATAAAATTCACCAGGGTTTAAATCTCTCTTGTTGAAATACCACATTCAGCATTATTGAGTGCCTGCTAATACAGTTACAAGTGCTGGAGGCATATATCATTCTCATCAGACGGAAGTATGACACTTCTCTGCTGTTATCTACTACTCAGCCTGCTCCATTGTCCTGTAGTAGATCTGGTTGTTTGAAAAAAGGAAATTACAATAATCCAGTTATACTCAGTTAATTCTTCCTGGAGCATTATCTCAAAATATTCAGGTACTGATATTTATCAATTGCTAAGAAAGATGCATAATGTTGGTACAAGAACCTCACTGTATGACTGTTGAGAAGTTCCTGCTATCAACAAATACCACTATATTGTAGTTGATGCAAAAAAGAGATCGCTAGGGAGATCAACTTAGTATTTTATTTACAGCTTCAAGATTAAGAACTGTTCTGAACTAGGCAAAATGGAAACCAATAAAAAGATATTAGGATATATTTCAGGAGCCTCCTGCTGCAGTTAATATACTATCAGCAACACTCCTGACCATGTATAGTTTCGAAACCCTATAAATCTAATGTATTATCATAACTAAATATGTATAGCCCAAAGAAATATCATTTTGCAAAGAGGACCTCTGAAATATGGATTTAGTTATAGTTGCTGAGAATATTATGGATTGCAAGAAGAATCAATCTCTTAACCTTCCTTGAGGAAATAAAATCTGTTGTCATTAAGCACTGATCAGAAAGCAGAAATCACATACTCTGGGGCATGTAATGTAACTGGGTGAAAAAGTAGCATTAGTGAAGAGAGTAGAAGAGAAAGATAATGGATAAGAAGATTGTATAGGATCATAAAGGTTATTGGAACATTTTGGAAGGGTTAGGAAATATTAATGGAGGCATGTAGAGATATGATGAGCATTAGTTCATGTAGTCACCAGGAATTCAGACTGACTCAGTGGCAATGAACAACCAAAGTAACTAAAAAACCTGGGTACCTCATGCCCTTATTATTTGTATTAGGTTATATGATTTGTTTAAGTTCTCAAATTAGCTAGAACTGATGTTTTATATATTGTCTATTCAGAAATATTTCTGTCTATTCAGAAATATGTCCAAAGAAAACTTTACTGATTTCTCTCTTTCTTGTTTTAAATGATTACTAACCAGGAGAAATACATTTAGTAAACATATGTAGACTAAGAGGCAGTCTTGTCTACTGCAATTACTTGGGTGTACAGAAGCATCAGCTGTCATTCACCACCACAATCACCAAGCTTTGTTAGTATACGTCCGGACAAACGTAGTTGTGGTGTTAATTGCAAAAAGACTTATTTTAAATATATAATTGCCGAAGATGCCTGCATAGAGTTAGGAAATAAGCTTGGAAATAGGTTCCTGGTGCAAATAACAGACTGGAAATGTGAGTGAATAGTGGATAAACTCTGGTTATATGTATGTGTGTTTCTGCATGCCTTTCATGGGCATCTATGTTTGTGTGCATAGGTGCATTGGGAAGAAAACGAAAGGCTGAATATTGCTCTGCTTTGATGATCAAGAAAGAGGGAACTTAGAACAGGTGCTGCCTTACCACCTCTCCCATCATGATGCATTGTGGAATTAATTTTCTGGAAATCCGGAAAAAAGATCTGGATCCATCTCATTGTTCAGCTCAGTTTTTCTTCTGTTGGCTTCTCCCAGGAGGCTAAATTTGATTCTCTTCTATTCTGTTTTGGAGAGTTGTCCCAATGATGGATATATATATATATATATATATATTTCAAACATTCTGTTGGGTAGAAAATAACAAAAATACCAGTTTACCCTAGTCTACCAGTTTCATGCTTTCCTGGACTAGGAGGTGCTAAAAACTGTGCCTCATACCCTTATTGTTGATTAGACTATTGTAATTCATTTCACATGGGTTTGCCTTTGAAGATATAATCAGGATCTGGCATGGAATGTAATACCTGCTTGCTGGCCAGCACCAGCTAATTCAGCATAGTAATGCTAATTTTGCAGGAATTGTACTGATTGCTGGTAGGTCCCCAGGCCCAATTGTTTTATGGCTTGGGGCCTTGTTATTTCTGATACCATTTTCTTTTATATAAGTTAGGTTCAAAATTCTCATCAAGGATGCACCCTAGCATCTTAGTCAAGATTAAATTGCAAAAATTCTAGATAGTTAACAGAATTTCAAATTATCTTTCTTTGAACTGACCTTCATTCAACCCTCATACATAAGGAATAGAGACCTTCCTGACATTTTTATGGTGAGGGATCTAAAACAACGTATCTGGGAATGTAGTTAGCTGAATAATAATAGCAATGTAAAAAAGCTAGAAAAAAGAGGTCAAATTTTTGAGTGATTCAGAGGATTTTTAAAGATTAATATTCAGTTGAAGCATAAATTTTAAATTATTTCCTGGGACTACTGGATAAACAGTTAGAAAAGAGAAATGAAATACTGTTTTTTATATATGATAATTGCAGGAAGATCATTTATGCACAAAGCTGTAAAGATTTGAGAGTATGTACAATGGCGGAATGGTTGATGAAGATGACTTGCTGAAATGCCTGGTTTGCTTGATTGGAGAAAAGACAATATCTACATTTATTGGTGATTGGAAACTCCTTATGAACATTTTGTGTAAAAAAGCAAAACATGAACTTGTGATTTATGGTTTTGATTAGATAGGCTAGATTATAGGAAGAGACAGTCATGATGTAATTTTAGAGAGAGAAGTTAAAACATAATTGTACCTATAATTGCTATGAAGAACAGAAGCAACTTATCTTTATTTTTCTTTATATCCTTTTTCTTTTTCTCTACTTTTCTTGTATTTTTCTTTTTCATTCTACTTTTATTTGTATTAGACCTTACTATTATTGTTAAAATAATATATATACTAATATAAATAATTATGACAGTGCTTAGTTGGTTATATATTGCACTGATGTTGAGACACCAATACTTTATAAATATTATCAAAAGGCTTTTCAAAAATCTAATATCAAATATTATTAATATGTGACTTATTTCAAAAGTCTCAGCACAGTTTTGAAATCACAAAACAATGTTCCAAGGTGCTTTTTCAAAAGGCAACTGAATTTTCTTGCTTTTCTTTGAAGAAGTTTCACTTCTCATCCAAGAAGCTTCTTCAGCTCTGACTGGATGGTGTGGAATGGAAGGATTTATATTCCTTGCAGACAGCTGTTCATATACATTCTTCCATTCCCCACCATTCACTCCACTTTTCATTTTCTAGTGCTACCAAAGCCCTAGCCTGCCATCTGGTCTGCCAAGTCAACTGTAAATTTGCCAATGATTTAAACCACAATCCATGGAACTTACCTGGTCCAGAAGCACTTTAGTTTTTGACTTTCAGTAAGTGCTTTTGGAACATTTCCTCAAATATTTTAATATCTTCCATATTGAATACCTTCACTGAATTTTCAACTTGCTTGGTACCTGTTGCATTTCTATTGTGGTTCCTATTGCTTTCTCACAAACTTTCCTAAAGCTTAGGAACTTTTCCATGTCAGACTTTTTATTAATTGTGGTTGGTCTTTCCCATTTATCAGGTTTTTGTAGAATTGATGTTGAGTTCTTATATTGTCATATCACTTGATCTTCTCTGCAGTAGCCATTACACTGTTTGCAATTGTTCTACAGGCTCTGCAAGTCCTTTATTTTCCAGATTGTACTTCACACATAAATTAGTTTTCATTTTCTTATTTTTCAAGTTTTTCTACCTCAAACACTCCAAACTGCTCAAATCCATGTGAATTTTTTTGTCAGTTCCAATTGTACATTCCATTTAGATTTTCTTTTCTTAATATTTTTATTCTTTCATATTTTAAATCCCCAATTCTTTAATGGCTACATAAGTTGCAATGTACATCACTTGGTTTGTTTGATTCAGCTAGAATAATTTAAAAAGCTTCATTAATATTTTTCACTGTTTTAGTCAAAGTTTTTTTGTTTTCTTGATTTAATTTTGGCAAACATTATTTCAGCTTCCTTAATTTGATTTTGTCCTTGATTTTCTCACCTAGTTCTTGATAAACTAATAGAGCTTGTAGTTCTTTAGCAATTCAACTTTTTCTTCTTGTTTTTCATTAACAATGAATATTGATAATTATTATTATATACACAAAAAGGTGAAACCACAGCTGCTATTTCCTTAGCTGCTATTGGCCTTCATATGTATCATGTACTTCGCATGAACCTAGGATCTCATAAAGTATCATTATGATATCAGTATGGCTTTTTGAAACTGGCAGATGGAAATTTTGTCAAGGTGCAGATTTTCTAAGCATCGTCCAAGATTTTTTTGGTGTGGTTTATTTTTCTGGTATTATTGCTATTATTATTATGTATTTTTAACCATCACCATTGCAGTGGGCTTCCTGTCAGTCCTCCACTCTATTGCATATGAGTTAAGAGAAGTGCTAGTGGCAGATTGCCTGGAGGACAATACAAACTCTCATGTAGCATAGTTGCTTGTTCAGGCACAAACAATAGAGACGTTGTCATTACCATTTGCCAGAAACCCAAGGCTTTTGCTCTCCCTCTGTCCACGGTCCCACTTTCCTTCTTCTCTCCTTTAGTGTCAACAACAAAGGATACATTTTCCCCCCACTCCCATTGAATTGATCTGTGGTGTGGCAATGTCATTTAGAGGAGAAATTATTGGAGGGAGAGTGGATTGTAACAATGGGGGCCTTGTGCCAGACACATGATGGAACAGTGAGGGCTGTTGGTAGCTTTAAGGAATACAACAGCTCTCTGGCAGGTGCTCCCTTTGTTTACAGACCCCAGTTTTAGACAGTTTTCACAGATGAGTTCATGTCATTTCGTTCAGGCTCTTTTGCATGACATTCTGTGATGTGACATTGGTCAAGTATCCAACCCATCTTTGCTGGTGCCTCACTATAGCCCCTCCTGTAACACAACCCTTTCTTGCTGAGATATCTCACTGGGTTTCCAAGCCATATGGCCCAAACCTAAAGTAACTTTTGAAGGAAACATAATAACATAATGTTTGCTCTGCTAATAGAGGTTTGACGGACACCACTGATTCTGATGGGGCTGCTTTAAAGCAGTATTCAGAAAACCCCATAAAGTTTATTGATAGAACATTTAAGTGTTATTTCCCCCCTTTTTTCCTACTATTTGGGTTGAATGTAGCATCTACAGGTTGTTTTTTTACATCTGTGAATATAGAGAGTATTTAATCATAAGTTATAGAAAAATAAAAGTTTTTGGGAGAATAATATTGAAGATATTGTTTAATGATAAATCAAGTTTGACAAAAGGTATGTATTAAATACTGCTCTAGTTCTTAAGGCTATAATAAATATGTATTTTACTTATCATTTTCCTCTAGTTTTCTTGCTTTTCTCTGAACAAAATCAAGAATATATATATATAAATATATATAAATAGGCCACTATATTATGTAGCAGCCAGCCAATTTAAACTGAGTGAAGATTAATCATTTCCAATAAGAATGTATGACCATTTAATGTAATCTGGCAAAAATGAAAACTTGTTGAATACCTTTTCCAGGGTATTCTATATCTTAGGGCATATTTTCATGTTTCAACAAGATTCAGTCATAACTACCTACCCCAAAAAACTCTTAGTGCAAAGCTGTAGTTTTGTTGTTGTTATAAATCAGAATGTTATAATTCCATAGGTTGAATTTCTACACTAACAATTTAGAGATTCAAACCCAGTTATTGTTACAAAGCTGGTGATGTAGTTACTTGTCCAAATGTTATGGCAGCTTACAGCATGCTGACTTTACTAGCAAATAAAGAGGGAGGGGTCATCTTCAAGTATCAGTAGACCCATATGTGCCCAGTAGGCCAAGGATGAAATATGGTTGCTCCTAAAGATACTTATTTAATATTAAAGTCAAGGTTCATTTATTTAATTCTAGCTTTATTTCAGTCAATTATGCCTTGATTCAATAAAGCCATTTATCAGATCAAGGAAAACTTGAAAATACTTTCCCTGAGAATTTTGGCAGCAGTAATTCCAAGCATCCACAACTGCCTCAGAAACCAGTACAGCATGAAATATTGGTCCTTCTCCATGAGCAAGGAGTTGCTATTCCTTGAAGTGTGGTATGGAGCGTATCTCTTTATATAGCTTTCACAGAAGGCTAGTTCAAGCATAACAGAAGCAGGTTAAAAAGCTGAAGTTTGGCACCTAGTTTCTCTAATACAATGCCTGAAAAGTGTTTACATGTGTATTGGCAGGAAAAACAGCTAGCTGGCTTTGTCTTGTTTGGCAGTCATAAATTGCCCCTGTAGCACTAATGGTATAAGTTCACATTCCTGCTGCTGCAAATATGAGGATCAGGCCCTAGAAGAAGGGAATAACCACCACCAAAATATGCGAAACATATAAGAATAAAGCAATAGAAAGGCTGAGCGCTGTGTAAAGCATAGGATGATTTAATGACTCCAAAAGTCTTCCAAATGCAGCTGGATTTGACAAACGCAGTTCAGGAGTCTCCCCCTCCAAATTACAATAATTGTGCAGAAGACTGATCTTACATTAGTGCTAAGAACAGTGTCATCTGTAACTGTATTAGCCCTGGCTAATGAACTGTAAAGACCATACTGAGAGTTTGTTTAGATTTTTGCAAACAGCCATGTTTGTAATGCTTTTAATTATAATATATTCTTGCATAATTAGGACCTGTCACATGAAAAATACAGAGAAATCCAGTGATTCAATGGTAAAGACCCCTCCCCAAAGGGTGAAATGAAGGTACATGGCTAGGGCTAGTTATATTCCATACACATGGAAATTTGCTTGGATTGCTTAATTAGAGCAATGAGATGGTGAACACCTGGTTGGGTGGTCAGGCTCTGATTCATCTCCAGTATCTGAAAGGATCAGAATAGGAAAGAGTATGAAATGAGGTTTATTGACATTTGACTCAGATAAGCAGTTTGGACTTCATTGAAAAGTAAAGTATCAGTCCTAACCCTCTATTATATGCATTGGAGTGAAATGTTGACAATTCTGTCTTGGTTCAGACAGCTATTTGGGACCATTGACCTGCCACAGGAATATGACACAGAAAATTTGAAGGATTGTCCTCACAGCATGGGAAGGAAAGGAGTCAAATAATCTCAACTGGCTTATTTTGGCTAAAAGCTGACATGGATCAAGGGGTAAAAATAGAAGGGAAAGTTCACTGCTATGGCCACCACATTATAGTGTACATAAACCAGATGATTGAAAGCATCCTTATTGTTCAAGACACCAGTGTGTACATTGACTGAATACAATTAAATTACAATCTTTCCTACTACAGTATGGAAAGGCAGGGAATAAAAATGCAACTATCTATATGAAAAAAAGATCTCTTAACATGTAAAAATTGCCTCTTTTCCCTATGTTTTGCTAAATCTTGTTTGATTGTAATATTTAGATTTTGTTGGTCCTTCTCTTCATACACTAATGCTTATTTAAGGATTATGGGATTGAAAGATACCTATTTGGTTGATGGAAACAAAGATAGGAAATTCAGATGATTATTAGAAATGGGGGGGGAACAGAACACAATTACATTATTACTCTTTTCCTATTACATTTGTTACTAACCTGTCTACAGGTAAAACAATGTTTTTATATATCTGTGGATATTAATTTTAACTTTTCAGCTTTAATAAAACCTGGCTACCAAAAGCTTTAAAGATCATACTCATTATTCTGTACTACCTTGAGTTGCAGAATGAAAAGCAAGATATACATTTATGAAATAGCAATAGCTCACATTTATCGCTTTAATAATTAAAATATTATGTCAGGACTAGGAATAAACAATTTTAATCCCTTATTTCTAGATAGGTAAATGATAGAGATAGATAGGTAGGTAGGTAGGTAGGTAGATGGATGGATGGGTGGATGGATGTTTTAAGAATAGGTAGTCTGTAATTTTTATTATTTTGATATGGACTTAAGACTAATCTCTCTCTCTCTCTCTCTCTCTCTCTCTCTCTCTCTCTCTCTCTCTCTCTCTCTCTCTCTCTCTCTATCTCTCTC
>JANHFO010002298.1:39221-55459 GCA_032468095.1 Pareas carinatus | reverse complement strand
TCAGTCAGTTGCAAAAGGCAGCTTTGCTGGGAACAGCTTCCATTCTGCGACGGTATCTGTAACACCACCAACATCCATATCTGCCTATCCCAGGTCAAAAATGCCAAATCCAGTTTGAACATCTGGCAGACTGTGCGATGAACCATAATAATAATAATGATTTAATCAAGCATGTATGAGAAAAACAAGTATAAGTAAAAACATATTATGTCAACATAGAGATATAAACAGGTATAAGCATATGCATAACAAATGAGTATGAACAAATGGGAACACCAGGACAACAGTAGAAACAGTAATACGTAACACTGGTGTATTCTTCTACATATTGTTAGAATTAAAAAGAGAGCCTGTGAGCATGCTGTCAATAGAAAAGTAGAAAACTTTCTTCAATTGTCCATCTATTCAGGTCTTGTTTGTATAATCTTCCCTAGCAAGTACAGTATTCCTACCATATTATTGCAGGATGGAAAGGGTAATGTGAGAATTGTAGCCCAACGTGTTTGGAATATGCCAAGTTGATGAAAACTGGTTTACCTAGACAACAGATGTGATCCAAAGTGTCAGACTCTACCTAGACATGAGAGAGATGAACCTGGAAAATTTTGTTTCTGTTGCTTAGCTGTTCTGGGAAGTGTTAATATTTTTTTTAATATGCTCATAGAACATTTCCAAGCAACTCCAGATATTTGGTTTACTAAGTCTTAATCATCTGCATTTATATTTAGTAGAAGTGTTTTTATATTTCTCAGAGAAAAAAGCTCTTGGTGGTTCACAGATTTTTTTAAAAAACCCATATTATATAACTCAACAAAATGTATGTGGTAGATGTAATATGCAGTCCAGCTTGGTATCCTTTCCCTTGTCAAGGAAGGGTCTGTGAGGAGATCGATTAATATTTATCTTTAATTTATGTTTGCCTTTCCAAATGACTATCAGATGACAGAAACAAAGATGCAACATCTTTTGGGGTGGAATGGGGAGTTTTGCAGGACAATTTTTGAACAGACTTTCTTGAAGTAAAGTTTTGTTAATGGTGAGCAGGGAAACCAGGCCTGTGATGCTAGTCCTAAGGCAGTGGCCCCCAATCTTTTGAGCACCAGGAATCAATTTCATGGAGAAATGCTGTCCCTTAGCCCAGATAGGGCGTGTTTTTGCATGCTGCCTGCATCTTGCACATGGGGCTTAGCTTGCTTGCGCTGACTAGTTGCTGGCATTCCACGGCTTGGTACCAGTACACAGACCAGAGTTTGGGTACTCCTGTCTTAAGGCACAGAGAGTTCATGGACAAAGACAGTCTTTAACTTGGCCCTAGGAGTTTGAATGTCTACAACAAATTGGTTTGGCAACAGCAGATTGATGAGGCTTACAATTTTGATATAGTCAGTTATTGTTATAAACCATAAGGAAATAAAAAGGTGACCAAGATAATGAAGGTAGATTAGTATAATGGACTCATCAAGCCAAAGTCATCAAACCAAACTGCCTTATTCATCCAGGATGCAGTGGTTTTATTTTCAATTGATTTGAAGTTTTGATTAATATTTGAGGTTGAATAAAGAATGTGGAAATTAATTAATTTGAGATCTATTGGACAAGGGACCATTTCAGAGCATTATTTATGCATTGCATAGGTCAGATTCTTTGGGCTGATTTCCTTCTGCAGAGTAAGGCAATATTTGACATCCAGGTGATTTCAGTGGGGCTTTTTCATGCTCTCAATGAACTATTGCAATTTTGGACTCATATTCTGTCCTGAAGGATAAATGTGTATCAAAAGATAATGGTAGCAGCAGAAAGGAAAAGCTGGGAGAGATTTACAGTTATGAAAACAGTGTTCTGTTATGCTCTTTCCTTTTTTTCAGATGCAGCATATGAATCATCATGAAGTCCCAGGGAAAATGCAAGATCTTGGAAGCATAAACCTTCACTTCTTAATATTTGGTTTTCATTAATGCTTTTAGTGTTGTCTCCTTGATCCACTCTAAGATTAGAAATGCATAATATTCTCTCCTCTTGAGCTTATGGATGCTTTTTATTGCAGTATTTCCTTTTAGTAACTTAGTCCACATGTTGGATATCCTCTATTTTAAGCTGCTCTGTCTCAACTCACTTTGTGTTCCCAACTTTCCTAATTTTAAAGTTACATCTGTTAATGCTTGGCCCTATATACTAATGGTTTTTTTCTTTCTTTCTGGTTTCCATTGAATCATGGAAATTACAGATGGAGAAATACGAATAAGTCGCACTGATTCGATCTAGCCTTAAGACAATTTTCCCTTTCTTCACTTGTTCCTTGCTCCTCTATTCCTCTACTCTCATATGTGAGCCTTGCCTGCATTTAATCACAAGCCTTTGTTCCTTTGCCTTTGCTACATTTTAATTTCCATTTTAAATCAACCAGGTTTCAGGGATGACCATTGTATCCATCATCTTGGGAAAAATAATATGATTAAAGTTAAGAATTAATTTCATGAATGTTTTCAGATGTTTACTATGATATTGTTCTACCCTTTGATTTGGTAGCAGTTTTGCTATTTTTTTTTATTTTAAATTATTTCAGTCACTTCTGCTCACTAGCACCCATGCCTGCTATTGGTTATTTCACCTACACCAAACCTTCATGTACAGAGAGTCAGTTTGGTGTTGTGGTTAAGTAACTCCTAGTAACTAGGAGACTGTGAATTCTAGCCCTATCTTAGGCACAGAACTGGGTGGCCAGTTGCTCTCTCTCCCTCAATCCTAGGATGCAGCCAATGGAAAACCATTTCTGAACAACCTTGCCAAGAAAACTGTAGGGGTTAGTCTAGGAAGTCTACAGAAATCAACACTAACTCAAAGGAACCAAACAACAACAAAGCCTTCACATATAGAGGCAAAACACACTTTGAATATTGTATCTCTAGGTAATCAATAATTTTTGAAAAAATATATCACATTTTCTGTGTTCCATTACTATAGCTATCGTCTCCCTCTTTCACGTTCTGTTGGCATCCAGGAATCAATGAAAGTTTTTAGGTTTCCCTTATACTCCTGTTACAAAATTCTGACAAGAAGCAAAGACTGAGTAGTATTCCTTTAGACATCACAATCAAACTAAAAGATAATGTCAGAATGGATCCATGTTTTCTGGGTTGTTGCAATGATTTTTTGATGGGAATATAAATTTGTAAACCAAGGATGCTCAGAAAATTTTAAGATATTTCTGTTAGAATCCTGTAAGATAAGGTAAAGGTGTCATCATAGATTTTACCCTACTAGTCATGACAGATGTTAGGGGGAAAATGGGAGAACTTGGTGGTGCTGCTACTTGCTGTGGCCGCCAGGGGGCAGCCGTCTCACCGTGGCCCATCTGAGTGTGATGGTTTCTCTCCGTGAAACATCTGGGTGCGAAGGAGACACACACACAGAGAACTAAAAAGAGGTTAGTTTCTCCCACAGGGTTAGGGTACTACGTAAAGCGCTCTCTCCGTTTTCTCCTCCAACTCTTCCAGACTGAAGAATGGCTGTATCTGGACTAGCCTCTTTTTCATTCTGTATGTTTATGTGTCTCCTTCGCACCCAGATATTCCATGGCGAGAAACCATCACATTCTGATGGCTGGGGGCGAGATAGCCGCCCCCTGGTGGCTGCAGCAAAGTGCTGAATTGAGATAGACCATGTTAGGGATTGGTGTTCATCTCTGTTTCTTAAGCCAAAGAGCCTGCATTGTCTGGAAGCATTTCCATGGTTATATGACCAGCATGACATTATGTCGCAGCACAAAACATACAGCAATACATGGAACACTGTTACTTTCCCATATGCTTATATGAGGTACCTATTCATCTACTGGCATTTTCATGCTTTCAAACTGCTAGTTTGGAAGGAGATGGGACAAGTGACAGAAGCTCACACTGTCTTGGGCCTCTTAGGTCTCAAGCTGCTGAGCTATAGAGCTTTAATGGTTTAAGACTCAGCATCCTAAACACTGCATCTATGTACTGTACTATAAATGAAGAAACAAATAGAAGCGTGTATGTTGGACATAATTTTAGTAGGCCGCACCATGTGTTCCTGCTTTGTCAGTGTAGGATGAAAAATTGAGTCTTTCGCTATTGCTAAAATCAAAAAAGGCATCCTGCCCTTTGTTGAATCAGATTGCTTCGAATTGCTCTGTTATGTGAATATTTCATTTTTGTAAAATAGAAACATGGTTATCAGGACCCATGTAAGTAAACCCTGTTGTAAAGATTATTTGTTTATGAGGAATTTGGGCTCCTCATCTATGGAGGAAGTAGAGTAAGATGTTGACAGCCATGACTGCATGATCAAAGTCTTAACCCTCTTTATGAGCCTTAATCTGTGATTATAATTGCTGCCTTGACTTTTTTTATTCCTTCTATGGATGTGCTGAATAGACATGAGACTTTAGATCTACCGGTATTTTTTTTCCCAGTACCCTATGAGATAAAAACTTCCAAAGTCCTACAGTTCAGATTTAGATTGCTCCAATGAGCAAAAATCAGCCTGGGACTTGAATTACAAATTCAATAAAGCCATGTCATTTGGTCCTTTTTAAGATTCTTAGGAAAAAAATGGGAATCACTTAGTTCAAGATGGTCTTTTCTTTCTGGAAAGTGCTTTTTCCTCTTATCTGTGATTATTAACCATTATATGTGAGCTTGATGAGACTTTGAAATCAACTTGAGCCTTTCTGAAGTGTTGACTTCAGCTTTTAGATTTCCCTACCGGCATGGTTGTTAGTGAACTTCTGGACATTATAGTCAAAACACCTGAAGGGTTAGGGGCAGATGATGTCCAGACTGGAGAAGTTGATTTAGAGGATCAGAAATATCTATCTGCCCTGACTATAAGTTATCAAAGTTTGCATTCAGTTTTCCAGATGTTCTTGGAAGGAGGAGAAAGGTAAGATTTATTATCTATATTTACAGTATAATTGACCAAACTGCATAATAAAATCATCCCCATTCACTGGAAGAAATTTATGGGTTATGCCCTATTGTTATTATTTATTTGTGTCATATTGGTAATTTTTTAAAAATAAAACTATTTAAAAGTTATATAAAATCGTGGGAAACAAAGTTAAAAATATAAAATATAGCAGTAAAAAGCGGCTGTATCTAACATAAAAAGATAAATACTAGCAATTAAATCACATAAAAGAATTATAAATGTGCTGAAAGGGGGGGAAAACATTTTACAACAGCCCCACACAAAAATAAATAAAATAGTGTTAACATGTTCAGAAGGATTGAGGAGTTAAAAGAACCAAATTGGGTGCTGAAAGATCATTCTGATAGCTACCAGGAAGTACATCTTGGATCAGCACTCCATGAACAATGGCAGGAGCCCCATAAAAAGGGATCTGGTGATTCCCTTTCTCCTTGCAGGGTAAGAGAACAATAGGAAAGAAACTTTGCATTTCTCTAATAGTAAGAGGGTGATGCAAACCCTCAAAACTCAAAACACTAAATTGCACTCAGAGATGCCTTTGAAAGGTTTCCTCCAATGAAGATGATATAAAGCTTTGCTCCCACAACTTTTGAAAGCAATGTCGTTTTTGCCATGAAAGAAACGAATGAACAAAAGAAAAACATGTAATGCAGAGTTATGAAATTGGAATTTTGATTAGGAAATGTTGAGGTTACATGGCATTCCTGGTGTTGCATCTGCAATACCGACCGGTTCATTTTCTTTGTGTAATTCGAAGTGTCTGCTGTTGCCTGTATTAACTCTCTATGTTTACCTGTTCATCCTTTCCTGTTAACTGCCTGTATGTATGCAGATGTTATTTTAGGATAATTTGATCACTAAATGTCTATGGAGATTCTCACTCACTCAGGTCATGGTTGTCCCAAAGGTGCTTTTTTTCAAAATGTTCTTGTGTTTCTCCTTGAAGATATTTCGCTTCTCATCCAAGATCTTCTTCAGGTCTGACATTACTGAAGAAGCTTCTTGGATGACAAGAGAAACATCTTCCAGGACAAGAACATTTTGAAAAAGCACCCGCAATAGCTTGCCACAGAGCTCCCCAAGTCCCTGTGGCCCACCTGCGACCCGTTCGTGGCCTACTCAAGCTCACTGTGGGCTTTCCAGAGGCCTCCCTCAGCCTCCCTCAGCCCCCACCTGTGGACTCTCTGAGCTTGCCGCAGGCCGGATTGATACAGGCCATGGGTTGAATGTGGTCCATGGGCCTTGTGTCTGGCATATATGCTATAAATGCTAGATTGTAAACTGATAATTCTTGTTTTTCTTCTTTCTGATAACAGTAATGTTGAAGTGCAACTAGGCTGTTTTCTAAGATGTTAAGAAAATTTATGTTGTCAAGTGAGAAATTTGTTAAGTGAGTTTTGTCCCATTTTATGACTTTTCTTGCCACATCTGTTAAGTGAACCACTGCAGCTGTTAACTTAGTAACATGGTTGTTAAGTGAATCTGGTTTCCCCATTGCCTTTGCTTGCTGGAAGATTGCAAAAGGTGAACACGTGACCCGGGGACACTGCAACTGACACAAATGTGAGTCAGTTGTCAAGCATCTGAATGTAAATCATATGACGGTGATTTATGAATGGTCATAAGTATGAAAAATGGTCATAAGTCACTTTTTTCAGTGCCGATGTTCACTACGTGAACTGCTGTAAGCCAAGGACTACCTGTATTTGCTTTTTTCGGTTTCAGGTCATGATCATGGATCATCTAGAGACATCACCAAATTTAGCTGAGGAGCAAAATTCCCATTTATTTCTCTTCATTCTCGTCTATTCTGGATACCATTTTGACTTAACAGAATTCCCTACAAGCTCCTAAATCTTCCGCTTGGAACAATTCACCTCAATTCAGCATGCATTTCAAGATGTTAGTGACTACTTTTAAAGCGCTCCATGGCTTAGGACCCAGATACTTACAGAACTGCATTCTATCAGCCAATACCTCCCACTGACCAGTACGCTCCCACAGAGAGGGCCTCCTCAAGGTGCTGTTGTCCAGGCAATGTCGGCTGGCGACCCCCAGGGGGAGAGCCTTCTCTGTGGCAGCTCCCACCCTCTGGAATGACCTTTCCCCTGAGATTCGAACTATATCGGACATCCATGCTTTCCGCCGTGCCATAAAAAACCCATCTTTTTATTCAGGCCGGTTTGGCCTAGTCACATCTCCTCCCGCTTAAAATTTTTAAATCTTTAAATTTATAATCTGTTTTAAATTGGTTTTATATTTGGATTTTCTAAATTCCTCAGCCAATGACTAATTTATATTTTAATTGTGTTTTAAATTGTTGTCTGTATGTATATCTTTTTATTGGCTGTACACCGCCCTGGGTCCCTTCGGGGAGAAGGATGGTATAGAAGTGCAAATGATAAATAAATAAATAAATAAATAAATAACTAAATAAATAAATAAATTTTACTTTGCACAGAAAGTGAGTCATGTGTATCAGTGAGAAGATAGAACCAGTTGGAAAACCGAGGAGAAGAGAGGGACACTAGAGGAGGAGAAGACCTTGAGTGAAGACTTGAATGAAGTTCTGAGCCTTTCCTTTCTTTGCCAAGAGAGCCTTGCCAGCAGCCATTCTTTGCTGTACACGAGGACAAGAATTCATATCAAAGTCCTTGCATTTAACTCCTTGTGAAAACTGTAGGGGGAAAGCTAACACCTGCTAGCATCACACCTGGCTGGTTAAGCTTCTGCTTATCAGCTGTGTGCTTTTTATAAGTAGAGTGTTAAATAAAACACACAAAACTTTGGGTTTCCTTTGACTTTGCATTGGGAAGCATTTCTGGATTTCCCAGCAATGCCTGACAGAAGGGTGTGAAAGCTTGGACGGATGACATAAGCCAAATTTTCCATGCAGGGCTTTAAGGGAAAAAAAATAGATAAAAGTATAAAGCCAGCTCTTAGATGCAAATACCAACAGGCTGCTGAGCTATTATTTGCATAAAAAGAAAGGCTGATCGTGTCTTTTCTCCTTGGGAGAAAGAAAAATAGGCCCAATTTAAAAACAGATGGCTTATAAAACAATTCAAAGAAATTGGTTAAAGTCACTTAAGAAACCTTCATCTGTCATGAGCAACACTATTGCGCGCTGCTCGCAAAATTCATTGAACAAGGGACAAAAGCCTGAAAACAAGCAACAGCTTGGAGAGGCTGGGCTATGTGGAGAGGAGGACTAAATGGGGTGTGGATCTTTTCAATACTGTAAGAAGTGGCTACAGCTGATTGTCGGTGTCGTGTGGTAGCTGGTTGTTCAGTGTCCTGCCTGCAGAGGTCTGTGAATGAAAGCTTCCTGGAAGACTTGGTGGACATCGCTTTTAGTTTCTGTCTGAGATCTCCCTAAAATGACCCCTCAAAGCACCTTCAGGGGGAAAAAAAGCAAGAAATAAATGAATAACCAAATATTTTTTTTTTAAAAAAAAAGTTGCATCAGACAATTTTTCATGCTGGGACTCTCTGTTGTTGATATCCTCCAATTTGGTCAACAAAATTGGGTTTTGTGGGAAATGCTTTGAGAAAAATGCACTGGACAGTGTCTGGGTGACAGTTACAGAGCTGAGGCCAGAGGGCTAGACTGAAGATAATGATGGCATAAAGTTTTACTATTGATTTAAAGGAGAGTAACTGTTATTAATTTATTATTAATTTAAAGGAGAGTAAATTAGTTATTCAAGCTGATTTATTTAACCATGATATTTCTTTTTTAATTATGTCCTGTTTTTATACTGGGGGATAGCAATAGCACCGGCTTGTATGTCACTTTACAGCGCATTACTAAGTGGTTTACAGAGTCAGCAGATTGCCCTTAACAATCTGGATTCTCATTTTTCCAACCTCGGAAGGCTGGAAGGCTGAAAAACTGAGTCAACCTTGAGCTGGTGGGAATGGAACTGCTGGTGACAGTCAGAAGAAGCAGCCTGCAGTACTACATTCTAACCACTGCGCCACCACAGCTCATAGCAATAATAGTAGCACTTAGATTTATATACAGCTCCTTAGTGCTTTACAGCATTCTCTGAGCAGTTTACAATGTCAGAATATTGATCCCAACAATCATTTTACCAATGTCAAAAGTATGCAAGCCTGAATCAACCTTGAGCCTCACCAGAGTCGAACTCCAAACTGTGAGAAGAGTTAGCCTGAAATACTGCATCCTGCGCCACCAGGGCTCCTAAGAATGTCAATAGCTATTAGTTGTGATTTATAAAGTAAGGATGCAAAAACCTGTAGCTTCAAAGACACAAACGATACTAAAGGCATTGGGTATGTTATTCAAACTCCTTCAGTCTGACACAGGAATAACAGTATTAATTATAAGACTGAAGAATAATTGCATAAATATATTAAATGAAGTGAAAATGAAGGTCAATGAAGTCAGTTTTATTTTTGTCTATATCCAACTAATTTGTTTTAGAAATACAGGTAATCCTCACTTAATGACCACAATGGGCACCCACAACTCTGTTGCTAAGTGACATGGCCATTAAACAAGACATCTGGTGACTGCAACAGACTTGTGATCTCACTTTTTGTCATGGTTGCTAAGTGAATTGAGCGAGGTCATTTAGCGAGCCATTATATGACCTCAGCTTGTGATTTTACTGCTGGCTTATCCATTGACTCTGCTTATTGGAAGTTGTCTGTGCAGTACACAAATGACTATCATGTGACTGCAGCATGTTGTGGCAGCTGTTAACACTTCTTGGTTGAAAAGCACCCAAATATCAATCATGTAACCACAGAAATGTTGGGACGGTTATAAATGTGAGGACTGGTCATAAACTTTTCAGCACCTTTGTAACTTCATCCTAATAGTTACTAAACAGGGAAATCATTAACCTGGTGGCCTTGACAATTTATTCAAAGGCCAAATAGGTTTTTTGGCCCAGGAAATCGGTGCACTTTGGGAATACAAGCGAACTGATCTCTTCCACTCACACATTTGCTCATGGTTTATATACGAATTGGAGGTTTTTAAAAAGAGATTAGACAATGATTTGTCTGAAATGGTATAGGGTTTCCTGCTGAAGCAGGTAGTTGAACTAAAAGACCTCCAATGTCACTTCCAATGCTGCTATTATGCTATTCTATTATTCTGTTTAATCACTCTGTGAACCTGCAAAAGGAAAACCTTCTGAATTGGGACTCTAGGTGGAATGAATTTGGGCCTTTGCTTCTACTACAATCTAAATTCAGACAGGAGTTTTCAATTTTCTTGCTAAAGGAAGCACACTTTGAAATGAAAGATTCCTTTCATTGACAGGTAAATGGAAGACAAGGAGATGTGATGTGATCACAACTTTAAATGAAGAGGAATAGTTAAAGTTTCCTGTAAATCACACTATAGCATTACAATCTAGAGGCTGCAAAACCATTTTGGAAGAAGATGATGGCAAATCATGCGTTCTTTTACCAAGAAAACCACATGCCTGTATTTATTTCATTACTAAGAGTTGTGCTCAGCTTGTGAGAATCTTTACCTTTTTGGGCAGGAGCAGTGGAAGAATTAAAAGTAATATGCTATTTAATTTTTAGTGTTTCACTCAGGTTTCTTGGACATTTCTTTCCCAGTTCTTAAACTGAATTTATGCTGCTGTGTCTAGAAGAAAAAAAAACTTTGCATTGAAATGTTGGGGAATGAGTTCTATAACTTCTCTTTTCTCCCTTCAAACTTGCCCAAACAAATTACCATCCCACGCAAGAGCATCTATTATGACAGTTTCAGGAAAGTATCAAAAGAAAGACATCTCTTTCAGATGCAGCCTTCTCTTGCCCTGCATATTTCTATGCTCAGTTCCTCCTTTTACTCCTGGAAAATTTACAGAGATTAATTTATGGTTTGTGGAGATCATGTGATCCTACATGGATCTGAGGAAAGGGGACAGATCCCCACCAAAAAGAAAGCCAATGAGGTCATATTTGCATATGCTTGTTTAGAATTTTACAATATGTTGAAGAAGAATATAGGGTATCAAGGAAGTTGTGACATACAGGTAGCCTTGCATGCTTTAATCTGCTGTCTAATGGTAGTTTACTGGAATTAAACATGATACCACTTGCAATAAAGAACATCCTCACACAGAAGCATTTTGAAATTTCTTCAGATCAACATGAAGTGCTTCAGATCAATCATCCATTTTTGGAAAAAGAATCCCTCCCTCCTCTTTTTTTTGGCCTTTTAACAATGTATTTCAATATTATGTTTATCTTTAGCTTGATTTACACATTTCTTCACCCCTCTGCAACTTCCCTGGCTGCTTCTGCTTCCTGATCTTAAAGAAAGCATCATAATTAAGAAGCTTTCCCTAATGATTTCTTTGCTTGGAATTTTGTGTGTGTGTGTGTGTGTGTGTGTGGAGGGGAAATAGGGCGGCTGCAGAATGATGCCACCATAAAACACAAAGCTCTACTTCCTTACTAAGATAATTGCAGGAATTCTGCATTGTGCTTGGGAGAATTTTCAAAACTAATTTCTTTTCCATGAAATTGAAGAACAAGGTTGAACCAAATAAAGAAGAAATGTTCTAGCATAGCATTATGTTAAATAGGGGATTATTCTCAGCAAAGTCAATCCCAGGAACAATCCCATGTATACGTTACATGGTATATAGGCTACTGTATATTTGTTTTATGGTCACAGTGAAGCTACTAATGGCATAAGTTTGATATTTTAATGAAGACTGTTCTTTTTCTGTTCTCCTTTAGCCTTAGAATGCATATTTGTTCTCATAGTCATGAGCCAAGTTTTCGTTCTTTGTAAGGTATGTTCATTCCCTTTAGTTTTTGAGACTGCTTCAATGCAACTTTAGCATTCATCAGTGATTTCCTCTCAAAATGATGGAAATGGAAACGCCAACAATTCTTGGCTAATAATAGAAATAACATTGTTTTAAGAGTTTCAATTTTAAAAGAAATGTATTAATAGATTTTTCATCTGTGTCAGCGCTTTTATTTCAAAGGTTCTGCTTTATTGTTTAATGTACTGTATGACTCACAGAAAAGGTATTAATCTTTTCAAAATCTTGAGGATTAGAACAGAACCATGTATTTGTGCAAAATCTTCAAAAGACATACTTGAAACCTAAACTCATTTGGGAACATAATTTTATGGGCAATTAGAAATGAAATTTTGAACAAAATGTTTCTGGGCAAAAGGGCATATAAATCCTGGTTGTAATTTCCAAGTCAAGTAATTAATTAGTCTTTCTGTTTTGAAGAGAAAAGAACCCTGATTTGTTGGAACACTGCAAAAGTCATGAACGGAAAGTGAAAATTTGATAGCAATTGTGAAAATGATGTCCCCACAGAGTGCTAGTCATAGTCAAAATTGTCCCCTATGCATTGAGATCTTGCTACAAATTTTCTTCCATGGCTTTAAACTGCAAAGGCACGCAGAGAAGATGGAAGAGGAAGAAGTGAATGGTAATGGGGTGCGCTCTCTCTCTCTCTCTCTCTCTCTCTCTCTCTCTCTCTCTCTCTCTCTCTCTCTCTCTCTCTCTCTCTCTCTCTCTCTGTCTCTGTCTCTGTCTCTGTCTCTGTCTCTGTGTCTCTCTCTCAGGAACAAATATCACACTAAAATGTGTAATACTTAATAAGCTTCAATTATTTCATAATAAATTAAACTAACTTTAATAATGCTGCTACAATTAAACAACCTTTAAAGGTGTTATGATTTTATTACAATTAAATAAGCTTTTTCCATTTTATTATATTAAATAGGTGTGTTTTATATTAATAAAATGGAAGTTCTCTGATCATTATTTTGCAAATGTATGAATCTTTTTTAAAAAAAACATTCATATTAGTGGTCCATGGGATTTAAAATAATGAATGTAGTGATCCCTGAGGTCCAAAAGGTTGACAACCACTGATTTAGCCTTTTAATGATTGTCATCCTGATGTGAGTTTGACAGAGCACTAAAAAAGTTAATCAAGCTTCTGTCTAGAGATTCATTATTGCCATGGATTGTGCAAGTTGTTTGCTTAGATTTTGTCCTTAGCAGAGACTCTGTTGGCCTGAGTGGGGAATATTACATTTATATGTTAAAGTGCCAGTACCCTTTTGGCTGAACTGAGTTAGAAGTGGGCTGACTTCTTCAGAGTGGAAAACACGAATGGGGGAAGATTAAAAAGTGCTCAGAAAGGATTTCGTTTTAAAGAGCAAGTTAGGGACTATAGACTGCCCAAATGTCAGCAGGATTTCAACCGCGACTGGCTTCAGGCGAGAAGCATTCCACCTTGTCTATGTCCATCAGTTGTCTTTCACAGCATAATAATTGGCTTAAGGACTGGATGGTGGCTTTTTTTAGATTCCCCATCTGCCTCTATTTATTCTGTTATTTAAAAATTGGAGTTAACTTACTGGCTTGAAGAGACATTTGTCTTTATAGTTTTTTTGCCCTTCTTGCATTTCTCCATAGGATCTCTTGACCTTTTTTCCTTCCCTGTCCTTTCCCCTTAGACTGTGTTCAGGGATGAGGTCTTCCTTTCCACTGCCAGCTATTTGCAGGGCACAACTGAGACACAGATGATTTTGGCAGGGAGAGCAATTTTGTTTGATTGACTCTCCGTAAATTTTGCAGAAGATTCTTTTAGAAAATCTGCTTTGTTTTTAATTTTAGTCAGCAAGTCAAAGATTGAAAGATTGTTTTTTTTTGCTGTTCATAGACTGTCTAGTTATAAAATCTGGTGACGTAAAACAATTGTAGATAACTAGTCTCACTGATTACAACAGTACTTAAGGGCAAATGGTCTTCTCTGGATTATGGCAAAGAATTTAAGCAGGGTCCTTTAACAATTGATTGCCACATAATTCTACCTTGATTGGAGGTAGATTACTTTTCTTGCAGCAAACATGATCGTTTTATGAATTGTTTATCCACTTTGTTTTTTTGCCACTGACTGAATTATACAACAAAGATGGGAGCCTCGGACTTCAACCTTATGGTACAAGTTGAACGTAGTGAATGAAAAAGAAGAGCTAGTTATCTACTAGAGCCCTGTGAATACAATGCTATATTTGATTTATGGCTGTCCAAGGATTTTAACGTTACATTTTAAACCTATACAGTACAAGTAATTCTCGGCTTACAACTCCTCCTTGAATATATGACTGCCACACCAATCATGGTCATGTGATTGCAGTTTGGGTGCTTGGCAACCAGCTCACATTTACAATAGTTGCAGTCATGTGATCAGATTTGCGATTTTCCCAGCCAGTTTCCGACAAGCAATCTCAATTGGGGAAGGCAGGCTTGCTTAATAACTGCACAATTCACTTAACAACTTTTGTGTTATGCTTAGAAACTGTGGTAAAAATGATCATAAAACTGGATCTGATGACTCACTTAATGATCACGTTGCTTAGCAATCAAAATTCCAGTCCCAATTGCAGTTGTAAGTAGAGGACCATTCGTACAGCTATGGTACATGAAATCCTGCCTAATGAATAAAATTCAACAAAGACCTATGCCGTTTTTTCTCTTGGGAAAACAAACAAGGAAATTCATAGGCTGGGTAACAGAACATGGGACAGGAATGTTGAAACTGTAGCTCATATACCAAATATGAACACAAAAAGAGAAGCTGAATTTCCAAATTACAAGGTGTCGTGGTTTTATTTCATTCTGCATTGATGAGATTTCATCTTGAGTACTGTTCTGATTTGGGGCATTGCACTTTAACAAATAAAGCAGGAACGAGTATCAGATAATAATCAGGGAAGAAACAATATTTTCATCAATTAGGAAGAACTATATCTCAACCAAAATATATATAAACAATCAGCAAACTTCACTCTCCCATGACCTGATAAGGTTACTGATCTTGGTAAAATAAACATCTACAAGAAAACAATCGAGCTCAAAGAATACCAAGAACCATTCACCGTGTTTCAGGTTTGGTTTTTAAGTATAGTTTATTTATTTATTATTTATTTATTATTTACATTTTTATACCGCCCTTCTCCCCAAAGGGACCCAGGGCGGTGCACAGCCACATAAAAACAATGAAGACACTTTGACACAACACAATTAATAACAGTTAAAAATCCTATCGTACGGTGGCAATTTAAAATCCAAAATCTAAAACCAATTTAAAACCGGATAAAATAGCAAATTTAAAATTAATATGATATTTTAACAAGGTAGAAAGGTGTGAATTAGGCCAACCCGGCCTGGGTAATGGCACAGCGGAAAGCACGGAGGTCTGTAATGGTACGAATCTCTGTGGGGAGTTCGTTCCAGAGGGTGAGAGATGGAAGATGGAAATATATAAGTACATTGCTTTTTGTTTTTATATAAAAATAATAAAAATAATAAAATAAAATAATAAAAATTATAAAAAATAATAAAAAATATACCAAAAAAAGAGATGCAGTGGTTGGTGTATAAGGAGAAGCCTTGAGGGGCTCCTGTGCTAATTTGCCTATTTTCACCTGCTGCTTTCTGTCTGTTAGGAAACTTATAATCCATTCGCAGGTGTAGTCAGGCAGGGATAGGTGGGTCACCTTCTTTATAAGAATACCTGGAATGATGGTATTGAATGCAGAACTGAAGTTAAAACAGGTAAAGCAAATAAAAAAATAAATGTAAAAGCAGTATCATATTCACAGTTACTCATTTAAATAAGATTGTGTAGAGCAAGTAAAAATGATAACGGGCTCTTAAGAAAGTCTCATTTCTATGAATCAACCCCTCAAACACAGAGATACTAGTAGCTTTTTAATATCAGCCAACAGATACTGATTCAATCAAATGGGCATAAGCTCTCTATGTACTCAAGTTTATTGGCCAGATTCTAAGATAAGACTAGTGTCTCAAACAAAGATCTATCCAGCCCAGCACTGTGTTGTCAGGGTGACCAAACACATGCCTATGGTAAGTCAATAAGCACTCTCCTGCTCATTTTTATCAACAACTGACTTTATGAAACATAATGCCTTGCATATAGAAACTAATGCATAGCCATCACTGTTATCAATTAATATTTCCTAGGGAGCTCAAGAGAGGTTCAAGCAACCATGAACTGTTTGTGTATAAATGTCAAGCATCAAAACATTCCCACATGTGGCATGTATATGCAATTTATTACTTTTAAGAAGTACACAAACATCCACCACCAACTTCTACCCCATCACTTCATAACAGTTCCATTACATCAGTTGTTTAGTTGAGTCACCAAAGGATGACGTTTGTTTGTGCATTATTAATTCAGTCATGAATATCTGACCAAATCATGTCAACAGA
>JANHFO010002297.1:166687-181371 GCA_032468095.1 Pareas carinatus | reverse complement strand
TTAACCCAATACTATACTTGGAAAGTAAGGTAAAAAGGTAGGATGCTGGTAGCTACAGTCAAGTAGTGAAACATCAAAATTCTGTGGCATTAAGTAAACTTCAAAGAGCAATGTCAGTGAGAAGAAGAAATTGAGAAATTTCCCCACTGAAAGCCTCAGGTTGTCCAGAAAAAGAAAAAAAGAGGAAATTTAAAGAGACAAAACCCTCATAGGTCTGGAAGTGTTATTTAATGGTGTGCATGTGTATGCATGAAGACCTAGGGGGAAGGATGAAATTCTCTAATAACAATACACAGGAAATTATTCAAATAAAGATTTGGAAAATGGAGCTCATTGGCTTCTGAAAAGCTCCCGGAAATAATAACAATGAGTGGTTTGTCTGGGAAAAGTATGAAATAAAATATTAGTATTTGGATTTGTGGATGCAAGAAGTTTAAATGGAGTATGAATATGTGAATATGCTAGAATGCTGTATGTGTGTTGATCCAAAAAAACCCATATTGTGTATGGGATCATTTTGATACCCTTTCTGATAAAGATAAAAGTAAGTTGATGGATTGTGGAGTGAATTGAAGGCATTAGCATGTGTTTCACAAAGTAATGGATGGTGAGAAGCAAGAATGGGAAAGGTCCCATGGATGTGGGAGAGAAATACGTGAAGGAACAGAAATTATGAAAAAATGGAAGTGATTTATTGTAGAGGGAGAGAAGAGAGAATATTAGTTTGTTAAATTAATGCTGAGTAGAGACGGGGTTAAGAGTTTGGTGTGATCTGTTACAATAAAAAAAAATTTCCTGTCTTCTCTTTTGCTGGATGTTATTTCCCCCCTGCTCTTTTGCTCAAGGATCTTTTGCCTTAGAGGAGCAAGACAAGCAGGAAGAGGTGGGAGAAGAGGCAGAAGTGATAATTGTTGCTAAAACATAAGAAGATTTGGTTGAGTGAGAAATACTATTATGTGAAAATAGGTGGGACATAATAAAAACTCTTGACATTGAAATATCACTTAGATATTTGACTCTGAAATGTTTTGCTTAGATCTGTAAATGTTTTTAATCTACTTAGAGATTAAATGGAATCTCTTCCAATCATCTGAATGGAACCTAAGTCTGACTTAAGTTTATTAAAAGCAGAGAGTTGATACTAAAGTTTAATACATAACTTTAGCCTTTGCCATAGCTCAGTGGCTTGCTTGAGTGCCCCCTTATATTTCAGTGCTTTTAAAGTATGTTTCTTTTTGATTTTTTTCCCCTATCACATACTTGCTGCTGTTCTTTAGTTTTCTCTTAATTATTATTTAATTATTGATCCACACTGAATTGTGTCATGTCTGGTATGTTTGTGTGGAACAATTGTCTGCCGTGAGTGGACCTTGCAGTACACCAATATAAAGTTGGACAGTGAGTGTTGATAAAGGCCTGGAAAAATGGAAGTTAACTCCAAATTGGGAAGGACCTTTCAGCGTCCTACTAATTACTGAGATTGCAATCTGAACTGCTGAAAAAAGCTGTACTTGCTACTCCAGAGTGAAAGATGAGTTGAAGGTGGAGTCTAACCAAGGAGACTCACTAAAATTAATGGACCGATGGACAATGCTAATAATAATAGTTATGCTTGAACTAACGTTTGTGTTTTTTGTTTCTATTTAAATCAGAGTGATTGTCTATGCTTTTCCCTCAATTGAAGGAAACTGCAACTAAACAAATCCTGTTGTGCCACCTACCAGATGTGCTGTCTTTGTAACTGTGCCTGTAGTCATTGTTGTTATTCCCATTGTATTGATTGGGTTGTGTGTATTGATTGTAATTGTAGATGTTTCATCACCCTAATGGAAGGAGTGTGGAACCCCAAAAGATGAATATTATAGGAACCATTAGAATATAATGCAACACAAACAATTTGGAATAGGGATAGATGGGACAGGAAAGTACTCATGGAGTTAATTAGTAGTAAAAATAGAAACCCCAAAACGGAAACCAATATACAAAAGGTATATTTTGGACATACAATCAGATATTTGTAAAATTAGAACTGCCTGAATTCCCTAAAGAAAGCAGTAAACATGTTTGTGCAATTGGCAGAAGAAATTGCTAATACCCTTACTTTAAATAGCTGTTTTGTGTGAGGGGGAACAAATATGAGAGAACATGGCTGGGGAAGGCCCAGGAAATAAATCATGATATGGTAGTCAACATGTGGAACAATAACATGCTAAAATTCATAAAAGGTAAGGAAGGCACATGAGCACTAACAACCAATTTGGTGACGAGAACATGCTATTAAAAGAAAGAAAACACAGAAGATAGCAGTAGATGACATGATATGCTTAACTGTCTAAAATAACAACAGTTGGTGTAGGTGGAGTAGTGGAACTGCAGAAGAGGAAAAATTGAATGTAATAATTGACATGGCTTATTTGAAGAATCCTGAAAGCAATACCCTGGACTGGGTAGCCCTGGAAGGTATATATTGGATACGTGGAAAATATGCCTATGGGTTTCTACCTAAAGGGTGGTATGGATCTTGTATACTGGGAGTAATTAAGCCTAGTTTTTTCCTTCTCCCCATTAAACAAAAACAACTGTTGGGACTGACTGTATATGACAATCTGACAAATAATGTCAGACAAAGAGCAGTGCTTGGAGTGATCACAAATGACACATTAAGTACGCTAACACATTTAGCCAAGGAAAATGTGAGGTTCCAAACTTACATCATGCAAAATAGATTAGCATTAGATTGCTCACAGCCCAGGAAGGGGGTGTATGCTGCAAATTTAACTTAAACAACTGCTGCATTGAGATAGATGAAAGTGGAAAGGTAGTATAAGAAATCACAGATAAAATGATCAAACTAACACATATTCCAGTACAAACATGGAAAGGAATGAATTTGGATGGGATAGATAATTGGCTTGGGGGGTAGTTCTCAAATTGGAGGGACTTAGTGAAATTTCAAATATTAGGGGTCCTGGCCATTATGTTATTACCATGCTTGTTTATCCTCATGTAAATGCTAATCAACAGAACAATGAAAAGTAAGACCCTGGAGAACTGTTAGGAGATTATGAATTGTTACAAGTATAAAAGAGTAATTCAGGTGGAAGAGAAGAAGAAGGGGGGGTTGAGAGAAGTGAATAAAGGCTACTCTTTTATATGTGGTTTTCTTTACATGAATGTATAACATAATAATGTATAACTTTGCATTGTTAAAATCCTGTCGACCTCACTAGGCCTCTGTTTCTGGAAAATTACAGCAGAAACAGCTTACAGTGGCTTGTTCAACGTTCCTTAGATAAGGAGCAGGAGGCTAAAGGAACAAACACATGCCTCCATGTTTTGCCTTGGGCGAAACTCTGTAATGGAAGGCTACTAGCAGGAGATAAGGGACATTCTCTCAAGGACAGAGTCCAGCAGTAGGGAAAGATAATAAATTTGTTGCTCAGAAAGAAATGGCAGGCTGATCCTCTAGTTTGAATTTCAACTTACAGGATGTTTTAAGATAATAAGGGGACTTCTGGCAGACAGCGCAGCAATGGGCAGCAAACTCGGGAGGCCTTCCAGCCGAACTGAGTCAAACTGCCTGATACTAGGTGGAACCGAACCTAAGTTGCCCCAAAGAGGCAACGAATGAAGGATGTTTTGCAGTCTTGGGGGAGGTGGTGACTGCCCTGAAACTGGGACAGAAATTCTCAAAATGTCTGCCTAGCTGTGCTGTGACCTTGCAGCTCACAGCGTTTAGCTGCAGATGAGCCTGAAGTAAAGGATTAAAGCATCTTGGGCTCAAGCCGCAAAAAGCTGCAATTAACATCAATCAGCTGGGTGAGTTTTTAAAGCCCTACACCAAAGGACTATAATACCTGATTAAAAAGATTTTTTTAAAAAATTCTAAGACCCAACAGAAGGAAAGTAAAATGGTGAATGCAAATGGAAGAGACTAATCTTTAAAGGGGAAGTCTAAAGCTGAAATAAACATCTATAGCTGAAATGACTTTCTATCCTTACTAAAACTTAAAGTCATTGTGCTCATGGAACAGAAGAACCTTTTTTAAAACCTTGCTGGGTTCTCTTTATTTCAAAAAAGAAGATTGGGGTATGTGAGGAAAAAAAAGCGGAATGAAGCAGAAAGCATAAGCCTAATCTGTCTTTGAATCTAAAGATTAGATGTGGATTCCAACGAGACCAGAGGCAACAATGTAACAGAGGAAGAGACAAAGAAAGCATTTCAGAATGGACTAGCAAGTAAATTACAAGGAAAAGAAGCAAAAAAACAAAAGTAAAAAATGATTAAAGAAATGTCATTAACTCTGATGGATAAATTTAATGCAGAAATTAATAAACTAATGCAAAAAATAGATGGGACTCTTGCAGAAAAATGCAAAGACAAGAATTTAAGTAAAGAAAAAGCAGGTGATTGTAACTTTGATGACAACTATGTTAATAACCTGAAAATGTTGGAACTGAAAGCAATAAACATAAAGCAGAAGATCCCTGGAAAGATGCTTATAAGGAAGGACAGAAAATTAACTTTAAATTAATGATTAAAGGAAGGTTTAAAGGAAAGTACAGGATCTTCAAAAAAAGAGTCCTAATCACCCTCATGAACATTACAACAAAGAATAAGGCATCCGTAAAGCAATATAAGACACTACTGAAAAAAATACAAGAAGAAATGGCAAAAAATACACAGCGAGAATGGAAATATCAACAGAAATGAAAACAGAAGACAGACATTATGGAAATTATGGGGAAAAATTGGACAGATAAAAATATCGTAAAATGAAGAAGTAAATATGGATTACAGTCCTGTTTTATTAATTGATTAAGCATAAAATTTAAAATGTATAAGTTTATATGTATATGTTTAATATGAAATAGATGTTAACTATCGGGTATAAGACAATTAATGTTTAAAAAATTGTTATTCTTTAGCTTTGAATTCTTTTTCCTTTCCATATAGAGCATGTAATGGCTTAAATGAGAGGAATAAGTTTATAGAATTTGCAGCCTTTCTTTTTTCTCTTCTCCCCCCCCTTTATATTCAATATGATTAACCTAAATGATTTAAATGAATAAGATAAGTTCTTTAGAACTCTTTATTTTCCTTTCACTCTTTCTTTTTTACTGTTTAACTTAAGATATTAATGCAAGTGAATAATGACACAATTAAAATAATGTTTTGCTAAGATTATAAGACAAAGGGATGCCTGAAATTGAATTAAGATTACTAAAAGGTTTGAGATATTTAAAACAGATTTATATATGGAAGATATACTGGAAAAATGGATAGAAAAAAATAATTATTATATGAAGTTAATTGATTCTACAACGTCACTAGTATCAGGATTGGATGACCATGAGTATAATGAAAAGATTAATATGGAAAAGAAAACAAAGAATACTAGGGGATAAACTATATAAATACAATATTAGTTAAATGAATATGATGTTAAAAACTTTTAAACTGCTAAGTTGTGAACTATGCAATAAATAATTTAGTTTGCTAATGGTTTTTATAAATTAAGAAAATATTTTGAAGATTTTTTGAAATTGATGTTAATAATATGAATAGATGGTTAAAGAAATGGAAGGAGTAGGTGAGAAATGAATTCAATAGATTTGACAAACACTGATAGAAGAAACTTGAAATGTAACCATGTTGCTACATGGTTGATGTTGATTGAAATATGTAAGCACATTGTTTTATGTTTTGTTGAAAAAAATTAATAAAATTCTTATGCAATAAAAACAAAATTGGGGATTTAACATGGAAGTTAAACAGAGAAAAATAGATAAGTAGATTATAAAAATATATGTATAATTTGTTTACATGATATATACTGAATGTAAATTTATGGGATTAGATTCTTTTCTCTTTTGTTACATCTCCCCTGAGTTTTTGATGATGGTGTATTGTAATATGAAAACAATAAAAAAATTAAGAAAAGGAATCAAATATAAGTCCAATATAATCAGAAAATGTAAAGTACAAGAAAATTTTTTAAAATGAATGGGATTACTGTAAAGAGTGAAAAATTGACCACCTTTCAAGCAAGGTATAGTTTGCTGATATGACTAATTATTGACAGGTTCACGTCCAGCACTTAAAAATTCCTAGGTACAAATTTATGATATTAAAACAGAGAAGTGAGAGTTAAGTTTTCCTCCGAGCTTGATCCAGCAGCTCTGACAATGTCACATGAGCCAAGAGAAGGTAAATCTGAATGGGATAAAGGATGAGGCAGTCTTTAATGAGAGAGTTGATCAATGGGACTACTATGCTGCCCTTTCCTGTTGGCTATGACTGTTCAAAAGCGAAATGTTTCAAACTCAAAATGCCCAGCATATCAACCTCCACATGAAAGAAAAGTACCGAAATGCAGTGAATAGGTGCTGAATGCCAAGGGAGGAAACAAACAAACTAGCCCTCTAAGAGCAAGATATAAACTCACTTTGCTTTTTGAAAGAAAATATGGCCAATGAAAATTTGTCCTTTGCTCATAGTTCTAATATTACTGTCAAACATTTCTTCTGAACACTGTTAAAACATAAAATACTAATATTGTCTTATATTATTGGAATATAATCTATTTTTGGAAATTGAACTTAGATTTCAAGAGCTATCTTCTGCAAAAAAAAAAAAACCCATTTAGGAGAAGATCAAGCAGTTTTTTCATTACCATTGGAATGCCCCTGATATATTCACAGGCTTTAAAATAATGTTCTTAAAAACTCAGCACTGCTTCAGGATGGATTCTGAGAAAATGGTTGCTGTTTTAAACGAGTTTCTTTCAAACAATCATCATGTTATTTATTTATTTATTTATTTATTATTAATAATATTTATATGAGTTTTTATTTATAATATCCTGAAAGTATTTTCTGATTTAGTTCACAAAAGAGATGCATTCCTTCAGATACTTTAAGATCTACCACAGGAAGGATCAACTTCTTTATGTTCGGCCTCTTATCAACTTCATCAGTCCAGTCTAATAATTTCAGAAAAGATGTCTCCTGATGCTAAGCCCTCTGTCTAACTTGACTAGCTGTGCTTTGTTAAAGTGTCTATAAGTGTTTTCCATACATCTAGATCTCTGACAAGCTTCTCATTCCACTATCTTTGGCTTTTTTATCTGACAAGTCAATTTCTAAATAAAAATTGTTTCTATATCTCTGATATGCTAGCCTTTTACTTTTGGAAAAATATACTATGTAAGACTTCTGTAATGGTAATTATAATACTTCAGCTCACAAACTGAATAATAATAGAGAGTTTAAGATAGTTTCTTATGGTTGCACACATGGAGATGGGCTCATTTTGAAACACTGAAATAGGCTGCATGTGATGAATTGGGATGTCCCTGATTCAAATCTTTATCCCTAAGACATAAGAAAAACTCTTCTACATTGACCTCACTTGGTTCATCCTGCACTATAGGGATAATATTCTAATCTGACACATTGGAAAATGCCTCTGGTTGTATATAAAAGAAACTTTGAATATTTAAGAAGCACTAAGTAAATATTTTAACAGAAAAACAAAGATACCTCAATGAAAAAATCATTGTAGAGTTTATAAGTTACTGGCTGCTGAAGGGAGGAGGCACCGGGGGAATGGAGAGGCATTATATTACCACATTTACCAATTTCAGAGTTCTTGACTCAATAGGAAAATCACAGGGAATTAAAATGTTGGCATGGCCACTGGAGAAAGAGATTGAATATTACATTCCTTTTTTTATTACAGCAAGACACTTTTTCACAAGTCGGAAAAGAAAGAAAGTGAGTTTCAAATGGCCATTTCTAGCTCATTTGCTTTCATCAGTGAGACATCCTCTCTGATGGGATTCGAACCCGGGCTGGATTACATGCTAGGCTAATGTTTTAGCCATTGAGCCATAGGTTCTTCCTCTCTCTGACTGCTTGCACCAGGGAATCAATTAGGCTTTTTTTATATGAGGCACCTGACTTTTTCTAGTTACAGAATGGAGTGCACTTATTCCCTTTTGCCCTTCAGCCCCAACCTAGGCGCTATGCAGGCCTGTCACTAAGCGATACACTTTTTTATTACAGCAAGAAGTTTTTTTTACAAGCCGACAATGAAAATTCCTTCATAGCAATGCACAATTGGAGGACCTACCAAATATTTAAGAACTTTATTCAGACAAATGAGGGACTCTGAAATCTTACTGATTTCAGTGGCAGTTAACTCTTTCAAAATATTTCAATATATCTGGATTTTGGGCTGTGCAAGTTTCAACAGAATGTATAATCTATTTTCATCATAAAGGTGCATCCATAATGACAGTCAGGCACATATTACTGTTATTGTTTCAATTTGATGACAGAAGTAAAGTTATACTATAGAACAAGGTGTAACATAAATCTGCATACAGCAACAATATTACAGAATCAAAACTTATAACAGGCACTGACATATATAAGCTATCATACAAGGTCAAGAGCATTCAGCCAGGCCAACCCTTGAAATTTCTGCTGCTCGAAAAACAATGAAATTAAACTCAATTGTGAAGAGTGACACCTGGTGGTCCCTGATTACAGGGAAGAAGCATTCAGTTTCACATTTGCCTAGGCTAGGGCGATTGTAGACAGATACCAACAATTTATTAACAGGAGAAATTTACTGGAAAGGGAAGGGAGACTCCTATGGCCATTTCTAGCTTATTATGCTTTCATTGGTGAGCCATGCCCCAATCCCAGCTGTAAACCCAGACCTGTTAATAAATAATGAAATTAGTTATGTAAGTTATGTCTAATAGACACTTATGACTCTAAAAGTAGAGTTATCAGCTGATAGATACGTTAGTCACTCCAATTCCAGGTCCATAATAGTGAACTGGGAACTCAAATAAACTGCTTTGTCCTTTGTGAGAGCTGGTTTGACCATGTGAAGGAGATGAATGGGCACTTATCTTTATAACCAATTGGAACCCATAGGAATGAGTCACTGGGTCACTCATATCATTGTTGTAATCATATTTCATTGGATATAACAAAACTCTCGGATGCAAAGATAATGTTGCAAGCAAATACAATTGCACTTTAATTCATATATAGTAAAATATAAGATACTGTTAACTATTATAGGCAAATTACTTCTCGAATGTTAAAAAACAATCAAATCAGATTCATAAAATTACATTGATCAATCAAGCACATTTATTATGATCTCCTATTGAAATTACAGGTAATGGAATTTTAATTGTTTGACTTTGAGCGGATCCTTTCAAACTTTACTTAATAAAAGCCAGAGGACAGCAAGTAAAAGGTTCATAGAATGTCCAGCAGCCAAACAGGAAAGTGCAGTTATAAGGCAAACTAACAATAACTAGACTATGTTGAAGTTTTATATGGCCTTTAAGAAGACAAAGGAAAAAAATGTTAAGCATCACCAAGGTTCATTCCCACATTTTACACTATGTAAAACTATCACACATTGTGTGATAAAGGCATTATTCCAGGGTAGTTAAAAGGTTAGAAATCAGACGAAGCAAATAGATTTAATGTGAATGATTTCCAGCAGACAGATAAAAGTGTCGTTCAAGACATACTATACATGACAATATTAATTCCTCATGGAAATAGGATGCAGGCAACAGTCTGATTAACTTTTCTTGGGAAGGAAATCTTTTATAAACAATCATGTTTTGTTAATCTTTCTTTGGAATGGCTTTCAAATCACAAAATTCTACAGATATAAGATTACAGTTTCAACTCTCTATCAGGATTCAAGTGAAGATAGGAATAGCACTTAGACTTATATTCTGTTCTTATTACCATAAGTAAAAAGATAGGAAATAGTTTTTCAGATACTTAACATTTGAAACTGTTCTCTCCAAGATCTCTAGGGAGTCAAAAACTTGAATTCTATTTAAACTGGAGGACAAAAAAATAGACCCAAACCCCAAAGAAATCAAATCTGAAAAATAAGTGGCTTCCCGACAGCTAAGATTTGTTGGCATATTTTATCCTAAACCATAAATTTCTTAGACCAGCTCCTCCAATCTCGTGTTTAGGCTGGAGCACAGGAAATTCTATAATCCAATACCACATGCCCCAAGAAAATGCTGCTTGAGTATTTTGGACATTGAAATCTCACACCTGGAGAACACATTGTTGAAGAAAACCTATCTCGATGGTGTTGGGGGCTTGAGGGGGGAAGCTAGGGGAAAACACCTGAATTGAGACAATCCTACAATTTGCGCTGTGATTCTTGCCTTGAGTGGCTTTTTTTGTATGTTAAAAGACAGCAGACCCAAAATACGCCGAAAAATCAATCGTATAATAAGATGCCGTATTTTCATACTTTGCTAATTACTTGCTCACCAGCGTGATTAATAAAAGTTGAAAACCAACGAAGCATGCCTCAAGGCGGCGGCCGATGCACCTGTCCTGCCTTTTCTTTGCAAAAGTAGCGGTAGGTAGCGGTGCCTGGGGCTGTAGCGGAACCCCGGGCTCTACCGACCGATCGTGCCCCTGTTTCCTCACTGCCCCAGCCTTATTTGGAATTGTTCTGCTGCGGACTTTTCCGACCTTTGCCAACTTGGCTGAGAGTTAGGGGAGAAGCCCGACTGCAAAAAGCTGCTCTACCTAAATCCTGAAGCTTGTCTGATTTTGCTGCGCTGTTCCAGTCAGCGGCTATTAGAAGCAAATAAGACTCCAGCGAAAACTGGACTATCTATCTATAGTGGATTTCGCCTGTCCTCTGAGTATGAGACTCTTAATCGAACTCTCTTCTATGAAGCAACGGACCTCTGTGGGGGTTAATGAGATAGTTTAAAGGGGCACTTAGCTCTTCCTTCCCTCTCGAAGACAACACTCTTATACCTCTTTACTCAGAAGTAAACCCCCCCCCCGCCCGACTTTGGGAATTCTACTGCAGCCGAGAACTGAGGCAGGCAGCTCTTTGAGACTAGCGCTCAGAGGATCCACCCAGGCTGGTCGCCCGTTTGCTTTCACCGTCCCTTTCATGTAAGTGAAGGTTCTCATCTCTGAAACCCCGGCAACGCAAAATGCCAGGATTTGAGATTCGAGGCTGCAGTCAGCAACACTTTTACCTCTGATTCCCTCCAAGATGAAGTGGAAAACTGTAAATGATAGTGGTGGTGGAGGCGGCTTATGTAGGAATGCGTTATTTGCCAGCTAAGCTCTATTGCATGCTTTGTGGTTAATCAGCCCCAGAACTGCCTGAAAAGACAACTAAGGAGCTAGTTTGCAAAACAGGGAAACCAAGTCACAGTAGATCTCGGTCTACGTTCTGTGCTGGTCAAATTTCTAGGAAGCAAAGTGGAACCCCAGGGCTCTGAATTCCGAATCTCACTAATGAAATCAACTAAATTTCCCCGACAGCTCTTGTAAAATCTATTGCTGGGGCTGATTTCCTTAACTAGAGGGACTTCAGCTTCATCTCCAAGATCTGAGGAAGCCTGTTGCGCAGTGGGCTGTGAAAGATAAGACAGCAGACCGATCCCGTGCCTAGAAATAGAACAACTTTTACTTGCTGAAGTAACAAGAAAACTAAGGAACAGTAGAGAGAGATAACGAATATAAAAATGTTAATTCCAATTTCCCTTTTTGTTTCCAATACGTTTCATGTCCCTGTAGGCTAGGATAGCACAGTGGAAACTACTTTCACCTTCGTCTCACACGTTAAAATACGCTTCGGTGAAACCAACTGCTTGTATTAAGCTATAAACGTCACTGAAGCTATGTAAGGTATGTGCTGACTAGCTTGGGGTTCGACGTACCGAGGACACAGCCGCCCTCGTTTCGGGGTATTAAAGAAGACCCCAGCTCACACAACAGACTGCTGGGAGGCTTCTATAGTGTTGAGGTCTTTTCCTCACTCGCAGCTGCACTGAGATAGCCGGACGCCTCTTCTCTAGATATCAGGCGATTTTCACGATCCGTTAGCTCCTGGGCTTCCGAGGTAAAACCTCACCCACAATCACGCGGCAATACATCCTGCGAGGCTCATTCACGGCAAGCAATTCACTAGGCTGAACAAAGCAAAAGCGAATTAATCATGGACAGACGTACCGTGGAAACTCGAAGATTCAAGGAGTTTCCCTTTCACCCTGGCCATGCAGCTTTGCTTCTTGCTGGGCGGATTCCCTCGTTTAGGAGGGATATTTAGAAGAAGGGTGGGCGGAGGAAGCAAGCAAGGCTGGGCGACCAAGGGCCTCAGCAGCCAATTTTTCCGGCGCATTCCGGGACAAGACTCGATCTTTTCTAAGCGGCCAACCAGAAGACTAGCCGCTGAACCCCGCTTCCCTTCCCAGCACGGCGCGGAGAGTTCCGCGGGGCCTCTTATGAGAGGCCTGACCTCACCAGACTCGTAGTTGTGAAACCACTCCGACTACGCCGGCAAGCGGCGTACAGAGAAGGTGACATTCCCTTAAGAACAGAAGGTGGACCTCCCCGCCGCTGCTTTAAGACAAGCGGGGGTGACAAGGGGGCTCCTGTCTTCCTGGTCTTGAGCAGAGGGCAGCTTCTTTCGAAAGGTTGCCGGCGCGGAGACCAACATAGCCCTGCCTTGGTCAACGCATCTGGGCCATCTAGCTGGGGATTGACAGCTAGAAGCAAGTTTGGAAGCAAGTTCTTGAACGCCGCGAACCGAAAAGAAAGAGCAGCTTCCTTTTGGGCCAAAGGAGACGCCAACGACCAACGACAAAAACGCGTCTCGGTTGTATGTATGTTTTTATATGCCTGGAAGCCGCCCTGAGTCCTTCGGGAGAAGGGCGGGGTATAAATAAAATTTTACTTACTTACTTACTTTCAAGCGGTTGAGAAACTACCGTTACATGACTTTGCAAATCAAGGGGGAAGGCATTTTTGGATTGAGGGAGAGAAACGAGATGGGCTGCTACTAATCTCTGTCTATATGTATGTTTAAAAACAGTGTGCTCTTTCTATGCGCGTCCTACAGAGCAGAGATGAACACCAAGTATTTGTTATCCGGGACTGGCGTGGCGCGTCTGCCTCGCTGTTCCTCTTCTCCCGAAAGTAGTGTAGCGGCATTTATAGTTTGAATAAATACTTTGGAGTTCTTCAAAGCGATTAAGCAATTTCTCTAAACTCTTCCGCCAATTACCTCAGAAAATCGATTCCATTGATAAAAGACTGTGCATATAAATCGATTCATTTGGAAAGAGTTTAGCTCAGCTCTTTATTGGAATGTACTTCCAAATCCTATGTGGAAAAAACATCACTGGAATCAATGCAGAATACCCATTTTCCTTAGATCAGATTAGACTGCAGTCGCACTTCTTAAATCAGAGCACTTTTAAACGGAAAATCGTAGACAAATAATATGTACTGCAATAGAGTTTGGAGAGTTTATTCACTCTTAATCCTCTTTACTTGGTGGAAAGCCCAATAAACTGAAACTACTTTTTAATCGCAATCAGTCGAAGTGCTAAGTTTAAGGCTGGGTTTTAGTCAAGATCATTGCTTTTTCACCGGTTAATCAGTGAATAAATAAATCGCAACTAAACATCTCTTTCAAAACAAGCTCACACTGAAGAGAGAAGAACCTCTTCGATCAGTGGAGACACTCCAGGTGGGATAACGGTTGCTAATAACCAAACAGGGAACAGATATTTTAGAGTGGGGGGAAGGCATCAGGTAAATGGACACTGTCCTCAATTCCAGATGTTTATTTTTGACCCGAATCGCTATCAGCTGGATCAATTTCAGTGGGTAGCCAAGACACTTTCCTTAAGAGCAAATTTTCGCTGGTTTTTATTCGAACCACAGTCGTGTTCTCTAGCAAACCTTTGATTGACGCAGACATCGGCGGAAGCTGAACGTTGAAGGCTTCTTAATTAACAGGCAGGAAAGTGGCTCTGAAGCAAGGTGATGAACAGCGCGGGACTTTGGGCAAGGATTATTTTGCAATCCTCCGATCCGCACTGGTATGCTAATTTCTTCTGAAAAACTCCCCGACGCAAATTCATGTTGATCTTGACAACTTTGTGCTTTGCTTTTATCTGAATAATTGCTTTAAATGATTCCCCCCCCTAAATCTCATTGTCATTATACATGATGATGCGAGGATAGAAAAGGCCTTGCAGTAAGACACAATTCTTCATTAGGCAATAGGAAACGTAAATCAGTCTTCTTCAGGATCTGAAATCTATGACTACATTTTTTGATTGCCAAAATCTAGAATGCCAGATCAGACAGGAGGAAGACAGGATTTTCCACCATGTCCTATAAGATCCTTTCGGTTCAGAGATACTCATCACTCAGATAATCATCATAAACATTTTTTTAAAATCTAGGTAGAAATGCCAAAAACTTTGTCAGTTGCAAGTGGACAACATACGTTTGCGAGTGACAACTGAGTCAAACATGCTTATTTATACTTTGTTCGTAATTAGGGTAGTTGCAAGCTCAAAGACACCAAACTCCTTGTTCAGAGGCACATTTTCTTTAAAAAACAGCTTAGATCATTTTACCTGGAGAGTTGCTTTAAATTGTCAAATTGATCAGATTAACCTCAGACCTGCTATTCACAACCTGATATTTCTTCCTACTAAGTAGATGAGAAAATCGTGCAGTTTGCAGAGTCTAGACCAGGATTTCTCAATCTTGACAATTTTAAGGCGGGTGGACTTCAACTTCCAGAATTCCCCACCCAGCATGGGGAATTCTGGGAGTTG